>JASANA010009432.1:0-32404 GCA_030248095.1 Ptycholaimellus sp. GST1_10 | reverse complement strand
TGCCTAGCTTAGACAGCCCGCTTCTCGCACTGCTGACATATGCATCCATCTTCATTCATCTCTCACCTCAGCCTCTACTTTCGCCGCCGGGCGAGAGAGAAGGGTACCCAAACAGGAACCTAAGCCTACAGGCCCTCGCCTCTAACTTGTGCGGCCATGATCCGCCTGTCTCCGGACCTGAGCCTGAGCCAGGCGGCCAAGGCCTAGAAGGACTACAATCAGATGGACAGCACTCTCATTGTATGCGCTGACATCACTGCCCAACACATCCTCAAACACTCCTTCTACTCTTCATACGGATGGATGCCGAAGGCCAGCGTCTGCTATCACTGCCACTAGAACATCGTCTACTTCACCGCCGGCGTACTTCGCAAGTCTGCAGGACACCCTCCATCTACCCTCAATCCCCCTTCAGCTCTGAGGCAGGCCAAGACTGGCCTCGAGTGTGTGGGTTGTTTTTCTCTGGCGCGTGGGTTCGGCCAGCACCTTCGCAGAGCTTCTCCAGCCGGCGTCTCTCAGCGCCGGGCGCCGCGCCCCACCCCTCCTCAACCTTCCTCCTCTCCCCAGCCTCCTTGCAGACTCAGGAAGGCCCGGTGCTCCACAAGGCCGCTTGCCGCGTACAGATGGACACTGATAATCACCTACTAGCCTCTTCCTCCTCATCGCTGCTAAGGGGGGCGCATCAACCGCCCAAGAACGCGACAACAAAAAACAGGAAACGGCGAACCCACAAGCCTGACAAAAGAGGAAAAAGAAGATAGCTAGAACTCGCACACTGCGCTGACTAAGATTGCCGACCTTTTCAATGGCAAATCTGCTTCGCATCAGGATCTCCGCCTGCAGCCTCAAGAACACCCGCCTCTCCTATTCACACCACGTTTTACAGAATGATGCGTCAATGTTCATCAATGGCCAGCACATTTCTTCCCTGCTCCTTCAGCCTCAAAGGGCGGTAATGCAACTGACACAGGCCAAAACGGCCACTTTGTTCTACACAGCCTGACTCGGCAGGCACAGGCCCATTGCCACCAGGAGTTCAGACTGTCCCTGCACTCTCGCTTCAGCAGCCTTCCCTCTGTGGACTCTGACTGCGAATGGGAGGCGACAAACAGCAGCAACTGAATTACAGAGTCAATATGTCCCTGCAATCCTCCTCCAGCAGCCTTCCTTTGTGGACTCCGACTGCAGACAGGATTCAACAAACAGTAGGACTAAAACTCAACTGCCAAGCTTCTCTTCTCTAGCAGCCTTCCTCTGTGGACTCCGACTGGCAGAATTAAGAATGGCAATGATGCAGCATCTGTCACTAGCAATTCCCTCACAGCAGCCCTCCTCTGTGGACTCCAACTGCGGATTGAACTGCAAACTCAGATGCCTGCGGAAAGCCCCGCCTAAGAGCTACTAGGAGCCAGCAGGCCACAACTACTCGGCCTCATTGCTACACTTCTCTGTCACCCTTATGGGGTGGGGGAGGCAGGAATACTGCAAGGGCATGCCCTGCTACACCCTGCCCGTTTGCTGAGGAAATGGGAGAACGGATGGTTTCATAAGCTGGGACGACCAACATGGGAGCGGCGTCATGTGAAGGGCTGGCAAAGCCCCTCGTTCCTTCTCTCTTCGGAGGCACAGCGGCCCATTAGTTACTCTGCAAAGGCCTAGTACGCCTTTTGCCACCTTGAGCCATCGACGGATGGAAGGAGGATGCAGAGGAGAGCGAATTTGTTCTACGGAACTCTGAGCTGACGAGCACAGGATTCGCAACAGCGCAGGCCTACCAGGTGGCAATGACAGCGCCCATCCTATCAGGTGGCTGGTTATCAACATGGGAAGGAGAACGAAACAATGAACCCTCAGCACCTGTCGAGGCCTACCAGGTGGCTGATTCTACAAATGCAGACTACTCGAGTCTGCTTCGCAGCCAACCAAGTGGCTGATTCTTGTCAGTGCGGGCCAATAGGAGCCCGCCTCGCAGCCGATCCGGCGGCTGACTGGACGAGTGCAGGCTACTTCGGCTGCGTTCGAAGCCAAACAAGTGGCCAATCTCGTCAGTGCGGGGCAATAGGAGTCCGCCCTCGCAGCCAAACAAGTGGCTGACTGGACATGCTCTTCGGCCTGTTCGCCACCAGGGCCATCTTGTCAGTGCGGGGCAATAGGAGTCCGCCTCGCTGCCAAACAAGTGGCTGACTGGATGAGCGCAGGCTACTTTGAGCCTGTTTTGCAGCCAACCAAGTGGCCGATCTCGTCAGTGCGGGCCAATAGGAGTCCGCCTCACAGCCAAACAAGTGGCTGACTGGACAAGCGCAGGCTACTTCGAGCCTGCTTCGCGGCCAAACAAGTGGCTGATCTCGTCAGTGCAGGCCAAAAGGAGTCCGCCTCGCAGCCAAACAAATGGCTAACTGAACGAGCGCAGACTACTTTGAGTCTGCTTCTCAGCCAAACAAGCGGCTGAACTCAACAAGTGTGGACTACTAAGAGTCCGTTTCACGGCCAAACCAGCGGCCAACTACAAGTGTAGGCTACTTCGAGTCTGCCTCACAGCCAAACAAGTGGCTGATTCGACACAAGCAGACTACTCGGAGTTTGTTTCGCAGCCAACCAGGAGGCTGATCCGACAAGTGCAGACTACTGGACGTCTGTTTCGACAGCTAAAGTGACTGCTTCAACTTGAAATCTCGGCTCAGTGCGGCATATTACGATTGTTTTGACAATGCGTAAAGTGCATGGCAGCGACTTCGGGGCAAGCAAAGGCTTGGCCTCATACCCGGCCAACTTCAATCTTTGCCTCACTTTGCCGCCTCCCCCAGCCCTCCTACCTACTATTCGGCACCCCTCAAACTCCCCTGGCCTACACCCTCTCGCTGTACACTCCGCTCTGCAGCGCCACACACACACTCCCCTGCAAACCCCCTGCCTCCACTATCAGGAACCTGCTCCCCCAGTCTTCGCAAGAAGGGTGGCAAGAAGAGAGGGCGGACTAATTGCCCCTCCCTCCGCGGGCCTACGTTTTTTGGCGCAAGCCACAAAAAGCGGCCTCCAAGGAGCAGCAAACAGTGGGCGATTAATGACCCGCCCTGCCACCACACCCCTCTTTTTGCCCCCCTCCAGAAAAAGCGTCCTCCAAGGAGCAGCTAAGCGCGGACAACTAATGACTCCGCACTGCCACCACCCCCTGCCTTTTTGCGCCCCTCGCAAAAAGCAGCCTCCACAAACACTGGCACCCATCTGTCAGCTCTAATTGCCCCACTGCTTCAGCACCTGGATTGTTTAACGATCCCCCTCTCTCAGCCTAATTGCCCTATTTGCAGCTTTACACACCCTTCTTCCACACACACTGGCTGATCGCACACAGGAGGCTTCTTTCAATGCCTAATGGTGATAGATGAAGCCGAAGTTTTCCCCAGCGCTCCAAAGAGACAGGCCTCTGCCTAGCCTGCTTTGGCCTCCAAACACAAGAGCTGGGGAATCCTTCCCCCCCCCCCCCCTTCTCTCCACTATCACCACTCCCTCTCCACTATAGCCCCGCCCCCAATGTTGGGGGAGAGGATTGGGGTACCCGGCCCAGCTCCTCCTACAGCCTCAGTCATTCCCTCTGCCAGCCCACCTCACCTCAGACCCAGCCCCAGCTCCAGCAGCCCATCGTCGACGACCGCCAGCCCTCTGCATCAGCCACAGCCATATTTCACCTCCAGAAATATGTCCGCCGATACTCCCCAGCAGCTGACTGAAGACGGAATCGACACTACGCCACACCAGGAGGAAGAGGGCGAAGAAGGGAAGGAGGTAGGCAAGGAAGAGGAGGAAGGCAGAGCCAGCCCCGAGTCAAGAAGATGGTGTTCACACTCCCCCAGCGAGTCCGCGGCCTCGGAGAGCCAGAAACACTCCAGACACATACGAGAATGCCACAACATCATGTACCTCCTCAGGGGAGGCAAGGACCAAACGGAAGGATGCCAAAGGCCTCCTCCCTACAACCAACAATCTTCCAACAACCGCCAAAGGTCCCCAAGCCAAGGCAATAGCCCCCCAACACCCACGCAAACAGAGCAGGAACTATGGAAGAGAGTAAAGATACTGGAGAAAATCTGTGATGAACTCAGAAGCCAGCTGACCAACGCTGAAGCCGGAAAGGAGAAGGCCATCCGGGCCCTGGGCGACGGCTACATGTTCAAACACAACCAAACCAACCAGCTCTGCACCGCCTTCGAGGGCATCCGAAAGCTGCGCCGGATAAGCCCCGCACTACAAGACACTTACAAACAAGTCCAGTCCCTGGATGCCATTATCAACGGGCTGCCAGATGTGGACCAACTACTGGAGACCACCGGGAAGTCCGATCGAGCCTGGCGTCCAGAGCCTCGGGGAACACCACCCTTGTCAGCCAGCTCATATGGAGGGATGACACGAGGCCACCCTAGACACCCGGCTCGAGGCACCGCGCACGGAGCACCACGCACCAGCCGAGTAGCCCAGGGAAGCCATCCCAAGCGACGATGATCACTTCTTACCATGTCCATTGCTTCTCCAAGAATCGAATGCCTCTACCCATCGATCATACTGCTCTATCATCCTCCTTGTGACGTCATCGTTCGCAGAGATATAATGGGGAGAAAGGAGAAATGCAACTCAGTCAACACCTCAGATAACGTGCCAGTGGAAGGAATAGGAGACAAGCAAACGATCACACCGCGAACTTGTGGAGAACTTAAATCTGCACGACAATTGTTGCCACTTGGCACACCGCGGCCTCACCCATTCCTTTCTTCAACCGGACTTATCCGCGCGGAATTCGCCTCTTGCCTAAACCAGTTAAGGCCCATTGTAGCCATAAGAGAAGTGACAGCTGACAGCCTCACCGAACTCTCCTTCCGGAAGAACAAACATTGACAAAGAAACGTCATGGCCGCTCACTCTGTCTTCCGCTGCTCGGACTGTCAGAACATCTTCGACATCCCCAACAAGATCGACTGCACCAAATGCCAATGGCACTACTGCCTCTACTGCTCTCGCGGCAACCTGGACCAACTCCTAGGACCGGAAGAGGCCGACTTGGCATTGACGATCTGCCAAAAGCTCCTCAACACCAGCCCGGCAACCTACAACTGCCCCGGATGCCACCTGGTGGACAACCCTTTGCCACCCAACGTTGTGGAGCAATTGTTCCTTCAAGGCGTCTTCCACCCTAAGAACGTGGCGGCACTACTCGCAGAGAAAGGAGACGATCGGAAGATCGCCACCTTTGCCGTCTGCGATGTCCTCTACCGCGAGACGTGTGCTCTTCTCCAACTCCACACCAACCGAGCACCACCAACCTTCGTCCCCATTACCAGCCACCCGGATGACTCCAAGGAGACCTTCCGCTGCTACACCTGCTTCACCGGACTGATTCCTCGGAACCAGGCTATGACAACGGAACAGCACCACCAGGATCCAGATCACACGCTGCCATTGCAAGACGACAGGAATGAGACAGAGCCATTGGCAAACGATGCCACATCGCATCTCTACCTCTATCACAACGTGACCTGGCTTTCAGAGTGCATAGCCCAAGCCCAAGCAAATCTGGACCTCCTGACACTTGATGACCACCATCACCCAGGCTTCGAAAAGCTGTGGCTCAAGCTTCTACACCATCAGCTAGAGGTCATCAACCTAGCAGACAAAGCAGCCACGGCTCACCTGAAACCAGCATTAGCGGCTATGCTCGACCTAGACACACCTCGACCTACTGACGACAGCACACACACCGCATAAGCCCGTCACCATCATGCATCCATCCATCAAGGATCCATGACCATGCCCCCCATGGTGGCCCGCCCAGGAATGACGACAGCACGGTACCCCACGAGAGACCCACGCACAACCAGGGCCAAATCCCTGCAACTCCACCCATTTACCATGGTCGCCATGGCCACCCCGGTCAGCCTAGCCTTCCGGAACCCGGCCTACGTGGAGCACCGGGAAGCCTGAGAAGCCCAATGGAACACTGCCCTGTCCGATGCCACACAGAACCACACACACCCTCACATTCATCCAAGGAGAAGGAGCCCAGCAGAACACCCCTGGAGCAGTACACCTGAATCCCCACAGACACCGGCAAGAACACCAACTTCTCGCCCACATTCCGCCCCACCCAGAGGGAAACAACAGCAGCAAACGAAGAAAGGAGGATGACAACTCCACATGCCCATAGGTCCAGGATGCCCAGAACAACAGAACACATCAGACCAACCAAACCAGGCACCGGGGAGAGAAATAGGAATGGTTGAGGAGAACATCTATCATCCAGCACATGAGGAATCGCCTCCCCCAGAACAACCTTCCCAAGGACAGGCGCACCACTACCAGTTCGACGGTGATCCCATGGCCCCAGTCGCTGCCTGGGTACAGACAACCCATCTGCCCCCACCATCATTCCTTCCACCGGCTCCCCCGGGACCCCCAGTGGAGGAGGCACGAGAAAGAGAATGGCTCCATCCTCCCCCAGGAGCCAACCTACTTCCCCCACCACAAACACCAGCATGACCATCTACGCTGGAGGTGGGTCCAAGAACGGGACACGGAATCCAACATCACCCAGGACCAGGGACAGGGGCGACCCAGTTCCCTCCAGCACAACCAATGCACTCCCAACTGAGACAGACTCCACACGGAGGACCACATGGAAGAGGAGAAAGGGGTGGCTTCGCCGGACCTCTTCCTCATCACTATATCCCACCACAACTGGCACCGCAAGGTGGAGTGCCACAGCAAGCTCAGGAAGATATCAGAGTAGCGTACGAGTTCCCCCCTCACCCCCCTCCGCCCCCACCACAACCACAACCACAGCAGTACTACGCTCCCCAGCCACCTCCCTGGCAACCTATGCAAGCTCAGGCTGGCCCCTGGGGTCCAAACCCGGCGATGCAAGGAGTGGAAATGGCGTCGTTGCAATATTGCCAACAAGTCCTCCACCATCTGCTCCTCCAACAGGAGCGAGAACAACTGAGACAAACACTTCCGCCGATAGAGTATCCTCGATTCAAGGGAGACCCTCTGGATTTCCCTACCTGGAAGTCCTCCTTCCTCAATCTCATCCACCGCCTGACCAATGACCCCCACCGGCGAATTCAAATCCTCGGCCAGTGTCTGGAAGGAGAACCACTGAAGAAGGTGCGGAGGTATCTCGCGGACCCAGGTAACTTCGACGTCATCCTCACCCTGTTGACGCGAGATTACGAAAACCCCACCCTCCTCATCCAACGAGCTAAGAAAGACATCGAACAACTGCCCTCAGTGTCGGACCACAACCTGGACAGCTTCGTCGATCAGCTCAGGTCCAGCTTCTACTTCCTCCGCGTCCAATGCCAGCTGCCGGAGGAGAAACTGCTTCACCTGATGCAAACGGTGATGAGCAAGCTACCCTCCAGCATCTACAACCGCTGCATTCACAAGCTCCGTTCCATCCATCTGCACGACATCAGCATCAACCACCTCATACCCCTGCTCGAGGAAGAAGCTCAACTGCTGCAATCCTGGAAGGTGATGCGGGGAGGGCAAGTTGAAAGCCGGCCCACTTCACGAGAACACTACCGCTCGACCAAACCCCACTCCAATGTCCTTTCCGCCGGCGTAGAAAAGGAAATGGTTGCACCCGCAACCCCAACACCATCGCCGTACAGAGACCAGGCCTGCGCCTTCTGTTCCGGGGACCACAAACCGATCAATTGCCATCGCTTCACCACCGCCAAACAAAGGAAAGACCAAGCGGCGAAATTCCGGTGCTGCTACAAGTGCCTCACGGAAGGCCACGACGCGAGCAGCTGCAGATCACAGTACAACTGTCAGTTCTGCTGCCAGCCGCACCACCATTCCTCTATCTGCTATGACGCGTTCCCGGATAAACATCGAGAACGTTCCCTTTCCCGCCGCCGGAAGGAAGACAGTACCCGACGGACCACTAGCAGGAGCCCACACAACAGGCCGTCATGCAGCCTGGCTCGCTACATGCCAACTCGCAACCGCAGTGGAGAATGGGAACCTGGAAACAGAACGGGATGCCCGAGTTGCTCGCCAGCAGCTTGCAACACTTCACGAATGGGAACCTCATCACCCAACTGCAGATTCGAGATGAGGAAGTCCAGGAGCAACAGTGGAGGCACAAGTCGAGCAAACGATCGGTCCAGGCTGGATAGCAGAGGAGACGAGAGGAGGAATCGATCCTCCGCCTCCCCTCCATCTCAACGATGGCCAGCGACACCACGTCCCAGATCAAGGTCCAGAGAAGGAAGTTTCCGCAGAGAAGGATCGACCAGGAAAAGGAGCGAGGAAAGAAAGACAGCCAGCATGATGGCATCAGGAGTAGGACACCCCGACCCAGGACCCATCATGCTCACTTTTCCAGCACAACTCCACTCCGAGAATTGGGAAGTGGTGGCGGACATAGCTTGCATCCTGGACTCCGGTTCTCAGATGACGGCTGTGTCCAACCGCCTAGTGGAGCTACTAGGACTAAAGACACTGGACGAACAGGAGATCAACACTGGAGTCTTCGGACATAAGGAGTGGCGTCAGATGTGGATGAAGAAGGTACACCTGAACGTCCGTGCACCCAGCGGCTTCGAGTTCAGTCTGGAGGCCTGGGTTCCGAAAGGAGAGGTATGTCTGCCACTCACCCTCGAGGCTCCCTTCGCAGCGGAGGAGTGGGATAGAATCCAGAATAAACATCCAGAGCTGCTGAACATGCTGCCACGCAACGAAGAAGACTTGATGGAAGTAGACATACTCTTCGGACAAGACGTGAACGCATTTGTCCTCGCCAACGCCGCACCCTGGAGCAGTCAACTCCACCCAGGACTCGCCATCTTCCCCAGCCCCATGGGAAGCTTCCTCGTAGGGAACGTAAAATCACCGTTCCAAGCCAGGCAAAGTGCCCGCCCAAGACCGGCAGTCCTGACAAATGGAACAGGAGAACCAGGAAGTGAGAGCGAGGAGGAGCAGTCGAGGGGACGACACCAACTCACCCGCATCGTGAGGAAGTCCTCTGACTTCCCCCTCACTCGCCGGCAACTACAGGAGGTACTCGGGAGTACTACGGATCCACTAGCACAACACCACGGATCACGAGAGCAGATCCAAGCCTTGGAGACAGACCTGAGGAGGCTCGGCTACCCAATGGATGGACAAGTCCAAGAACATCTTCACCAGTTCATTTGGACAGAACTGGTCAAGGTGAAGGAGAAACTGTCAGAAGGTGGAGGGCACGAATCGGTGTGGATAGCGCCACTGCCCAACCCATGGTGCGAAGGACCGGCCCCACTCTCCTCATCCCTCACCATACTGCCAACAGTCCAGTTCCTTCCACCGTCCGGAACTCTGGCCCCCAGCACGAGGAAAAGGCAAGTGCTGATGTTGGGAGTGGAGGGACGGAAGGAAGCGGAGGAGGAAAGGGAGGCTGACATGAGCAAGGAGATGGCAGCCATCGCCATCGACGCGAAGTCCAGTCTGAAAGGTGGTGAGGAGGAGACGCTGACAGAAGGAGAGACGCTGACATTGGATGATCGCCGCACTGGAACCACACCTTCGAAAGCTACTGGCCTGCAACACCTTGCAGAGACCATGCTGCTTGAAGAACATGGTGGAAGCCCTCAGCGGTCAAGAACCGGGACACTACCTGCCCTGCCGATGGAGGAATAAGATTCATCTACCATGGAGTAGTGATGATGACAAGGTGACTCCCGGGTCTATCCTTCCCATCGGTCACTTCACCATGCCCGTCAACCCCGACTTCCTCATCTCCGATGCCCAAACCCGACAGCTGAGGGTGTTCAAGGGATTCCACTCAGCCGAAGCCATCAGAACGGACCCCAAAGGAACCTACCTGAGGACCATCCTTCATTGCTGTCAACACAGCAAATGGATGCACTCCGTCCGGCTGCGATGCATGACCCCTGACATCTGGGACGCTCTACCTGATCGAGTTACGATGGTACTGATGTTTGAGGGCGCCGTGGGGACCCTGGAGAAACTGGAGATCAAGAACTTGACCATCGGATTCGTACCACCAGTGCAAGAAGTAGCTCGACTAGCCACAGGACTGAAAACACTGTGGCTGTACGGGCTGCGGAGTTTTTCGGCAGAAAGCTGGGCTGCCCTGAGGGGACTCCAACAACTACGCACCCTTCACCTCGGGGCCTCAGAGGGCGGGAGGTATCGAATGGATACGGACTGGACAGAACTGCTGCCTCAACTCCGAACCCTCAGCTTCAACTGCTTCTCCGTGATAAGGATGCCATATCTGAGACGACTGACGCCAAACTTGCATACACTCCGTCTTCCCAGAGTCCACTTCGAACACACAACTTGGAATGCGGAAAGTGGGCCAAGCGAAGTTTGGGACAGCCTACCAAGCAGACTGGAGAGTCTACGCCTAAACACCCGAGGCACCTGGGCTCTCTCCCGAAACACCACGAAGAAGTTGCCGACAGGGACGAGGATATTGCGAGAGTTGAAGAACCTGCAAGTGGAGGGAGAATTCGCGGGTCTCGCAGAATTAGCACCCAACCTTGCCGCAGCAGCCACGGACAGACTGGAGGACCTACCGGAGACTATCACCAAGCTTCACTACACTGGGGAATTGGAGGTTAGAGGGCAGGAACCCTTAGCAACATGACTGAAGAGGTTCCTGACCCTCACACACCTCTCCTTCCTGAACTTCTCGGGAACCTTCGTTCACTCCCCATACCGTCTCTACATCCTTTCTCAATTGGAGACGGTCACCCACCTTCTGTTAGACCAGTCGGCCTGGAACACCTTCTGTGTGGTCAAGGAGAAAGAAGAACTTCCGCCGGAGGAGATGACTCTACCGGGCCTGCCTCCACCGAAACTCAAATACCTCAAGTTAGACTGATCAACCTACTACTTCCTGGGGCATCCAGATCTAGCGCCAATGAACAAGAGGGACATTGTGCGCGTCACCAAATTCTTGAGCCATGTTGACCTTCCCTTCATGATCAAGTTCGTAGATGACCATTCCAGGATCGTGGAGAAGCAGGCTCTCCGTCCCTTGCTCCTGAGGGAGGAAGTGAGGAGATGGCTACAAAGGAAGTTTCCCGACAGGATCAGCACACTCGGAGTAACCGAGCACTCGTTCATGCTGACCCACTGGCGATACGAGTTCAAGGAGATCCCGATGACAGTGGAAGAACAAGCACGGGAGTGGCAGCGCGTGAAGAAGCGGAAGAGCAGAGCCAGAGCCAAGAGGAGGCGGGCGGAAAGGAAGAGGGAAGTACGGAAAGACAGCCCTCGCCTCTCCCCAACGGAATGATCACCAGGAGTCAGCCAAGGACGCAGAGGGGAGGGAAGAATCACAACAGCCATGATGCTCCTGGCCCTATGCCTGCTCAGGCCAGCCGCGACCAGACCTACTTCCCGGACCACCGCCCATGAAGACGTCGCCACCTTCCTCTCAGCCCAGGAAGATAGCCGTACTCTCCTCCAAGGAACTAAGCACTGGATGGATCAGTCGGAGCCACCACCGAAGAACATGAAGTTCCAGCTCTGTCACCAACACAGCGGAGGAGGTCGGCCGTTCCTTCTTCCAGAGAAGACAAGAGACTGCTCCATCTATGGAAAGCCAGCAGAATGCTCCTACTGCAACATGGATTTATGGCTCCCAGCCATGGAGGGACCTAGTGCACCGGCTGCGAAGTGTATTCTGGAAATTACCACCACCACCACGCGATGGGACGGCCTCACTTCCTTCCTTAACTGGGGCCTATCCAATCCCATCGAGAAGCTGAATGTACCGGCCGATGAGTGCAACAGAGCGTGGGAGAAACACAAGTTCAGGGGAATGAAGCTAGTGCAGATGGACAAGTCCCTCTGGTCCACCAACCAATCCCTGCACTACGAGTGGCACTGCTGTTTCTCCACACACGTCTACAAAACTATCAACCTCTACGTCCTCAAAGGAACAGTGTACGCAGGACACCAGGCTCTCACCTCGAGCCTCGGTTCTCTAAAAGGATGCCGGATAGAGAAGGAAAGCTGTGTCCAGCCCCAGTACACCATCGTTTGGAACGACACACCGATCCTCACGTACTGTCCTTTTCGCTACTTCGGTGGCTTTGTAGGCGACGTGATGGGGTCTCGGGTGCGCATTCCTCAGTTATCCACCACCTTCTCTACCTATCCGCCCGAGGACAACTTTCCGTACACCAAGGGGTCGATGAACTGTCTTCCCACGGGAACTCTTCTCTCCCACGAAGGAGGGGCCTTGCACATCAACAACACCAGAAGGAATGACGACGCTGAAGGCACAGGGAGTGCCTTGTCCCCAAGACGAGGGAAGAGGGAGATGGCCTCCCCGACAGCAGAAGAGAAGGAGAAGTGGAAGGAGTGGAAGGAGTGGGAGCAGCTGACCGATGAACCGTTCAAGAGTGCTGAGGGAGTAGAGGGACTCGCATGAGTCTGAGGCGAGGAAGCGGCCGTCGGAGATGATCCTCTGGCTGGTCAACACTCGTCGCGACATGGAAAGGAATGGGAAGTGGAACCCGACGAAGAGTAGAAGAAGAGAGCAGAGAGAGAGCTACTCCCTGCTACCCGTCTCAGGACAGGAAACCTCTACTCACCTCCCTCCACCACTACGAAACCCCATTGGGACTTTGACAAGGGCACCAGAAAGGAGGCCATTCACGAGACTCTCCTCTGCATAGAGAACTGGGTCCAACACTATGATCCAGTGGAAGCGAAACTCCACTACATTGTAGATGAGCTAGTAGACATGATGGATCGGGTGGAGTTGAGTGATGAGCATCGGATGTGCATGCTGGAAGAGCATCAATATCAAGTTCTGAAGCAGATGGTCAGGATGAGCCCTACCAATGGTGTCCGCGCTCTCACTGGCCACTTGGACATCTCTGCAGAAGTGCGGGGATCAGCCATCTACATCTCACAGTGCCAGGAGGCAGAAGTGGAAGCGGTCTACCCAAATCACCAGCTTCCGGGAGAAGAGAAATGCTACCTCTTCCTACCAGTACGCCTAAAGACAGGAGAGGTACTCTTCTTGCCTGATGGAGTGGGCACGGACTTGACTCATCACATCCCTCTAGCGGATTGCCACCACATTCACCCTTTCCAGTTCGTGGATCCAGTCTCAGCTGCCGAAACTGCCGCCTTCTTCAAGAACTTCACACATGGCTCATTCGCTACGCTTCTACAAGCACACGCCATCTACCATCTACAGCCTAACATCACTTACGACACACCAGTACTCTTCAACTCATGACTGATGCCTCCGTTTGCAGCCCTCATCGCTTACTCATCAATCTGCCTGTCCTGGAAAGGAAACTCAATGGATTGACGAACTACACGAGTCATTTCTCCCTTGATCTCATACAGAACGGCTGCAGTTCTACAACCAGGTCCAGCTCATCATCGCCCGCCTCAGCACCCTGGGCATCCCAGATGCAGCCCTGGACTCCCACGCCCACGCTGTCTTCAGCAAGCTCCTGGCCCCAGGATGATGCAAGATCCAGGATGAGCGGCTCCGCCTGCATCAAGAGCCAGTCCCTCCCATCCGCGACCCCCTCGAGCCATCGCCCATGAGCTGAACATTCTCAAGCACATCCAGCTCAGCAGCACCAGCCCAGGTCCCGTTCAGCTCACCAACTGCTTCCAAATCGCCTCCAAGGGCCCCAGCAACAACCGCCAGCAGCAGCAGCAACACTCCAAGCCACTGTCCAAAGGCAAATGACCAACCAAGGCTAAGCCCCCAGGTGCTGACGCTGATCGTCCCAAGCCCAGCTGCCGCTTCTGCAAGGAGGACCATGCCTCCTCCAAGCTGCACTCAAGTACGCCGATGGGTCAGCCCAGCACCAGTAAGCCAAGGACCTCGGCCTCTGCTACAACTGAGTCCCCAAGGAGATCCGCGACCGCTGGCTGACCCTGGAGCAGGACCTTAGCAGTGTCGGCCTCCTCCACCTTCCCCGCATCGCCCTGAGCAGCAGTGCTCCCCAGCAACCCTGGCCATCTTTGCCGATGCTTTGGTCTCCACCTTTGGCTGCTGCACCTACACCACCAGCCTCGGCACCCCCCGGCCCTCCTCTTCGCCTGCTCCCGCCTGGTGCCAAAGAAGGACAAGGGCCTCCTCATCTCCATCCCCTGCTCCGAGCTCTGGGCAGTTGTCCTTGCCGACCAAACGGCAGACTTCCTCAAGGCCTCCTATGACCCAGTCCAGTTCCTTGACACTCGCGTCTTCACTGACTCCACCATCGTCCTAACGTGGATCCACGGCACCTCTACGACCGAGCCTACGAGAACCGACAAGTTGAGGAGATCAAGGCCACCATCCCCAGCCTCGCTATCGCTCATGCCCCCAGTGACCCCAGTGATTTCAGTTAAATGTAGGCATGTTGTAGGCTAAGTTTACTGCAAAGACTGCTCTCACGTAGTGCATGTCATGCACAAAGCCGACTGCAAAGAATGATCTCACGTAGTGCATGTTGTGGGCAGCGTTTACTGCAAAGACTTCTCTCACGTAGTGCATGTTGTGGGCAGAGTTTACTGCAAACACTGCTCTCACGTGGTGCATAATGTGGGCAGAGTTTACTGCAAAGACTGCTCTCACGTAGTGCAATTTGTGGGCAGAGTTTACTGCAAAGACTGCTCTCACGTAGTGCATGTTGTAGGCAGAGTTTACTGCAAAGACTGCTCTCACGTAGTGCCTGTTGTTGGCAGAGTTTACTGCGAAGACTGCTCTAACGTACTCCATGTTGTGGGCAGAGTTTACTGCAAATACTGCTCTCACTTAATACATGTTGTTGGCAGAGTTTACTGCAAAGACTGCTCTAACTTAATCCATGTTGTGGGCAGAGTTTACTGCAAACACTGCTCTCACGTGGTGCATGTTGTTGGCAGATTTTACTGCAAAGACTGGGGGCCCCGAAATGCTGGAAACTAAAGCAGAGCCGACTGCAAAGACTACTCTCACGTAGTGCATGTTGTGGGCAGAGCATACTGCAAATACTACTCTCACGTAGTGCATGTTGTAGGTAGAGTTTAATGCAAAGTCTGTTCTCACGTAGTGCATGTTGTTGGCAGTTTACTCAAAGACTCATTAACAGCGATACGCCGCGCTCCCAACAGATGTTTGCTGGGAACTGGATTAAAGTGAGCTGCAAAGAATGATCTCACGTAGTTCATATTGTGGGCAGCGTTTACTGCAAAGACATTTAAACCTGTCACGTAGTGCATGTTGTGCGGCAGAGCTTACTGCAAAGACTGCTCTCACGTGGTGCAGAATGTGTGTAGAGTTTACTGCAAAGACTGCTCTCACGTAGTGCAATTTGTGGGCAGAGTTTACTGCAAAGACTGCTCTCACGTAGATCATGTTGTTGGCAGAGTTTACTGCAAAGACTGCTCTTACGTAGTGCATGTTGTAGATAGAGTTTACTGCAAATACTGCTCTCACTTAGTGCACGTTGTTGGCAGAGTTTACTGCAAAGACTGCTCTTACGTAGTGCATGTTGTAGATGCCTGCTCGGCGCCTGGACCGCCCCTGCTACCGCGGCAGGCCGTGGTCGCTGCTCCACCGACCCCAAGGCCATCAGCGGCTGAGCCGAGCTCTACAGCTTCGCCTCTGCCTCTCTAACTGTTGCGCCACTTCCTCACACCACCGACTGCTCTCCTCAGTGCATGTTGTAGGTAGAGTTCTGGAATCGTTTCCTTGGCGGAGATGGCGGTGGAGAGCTCGGAGTCCCCGTCTGGTGAGCGGAGGGCAGGGGAGTCCTGGGGCAGAGTCCATGCCGGCTCGATCCTTGAGGAGGTCGGCGGGCTGGTCGAAGTCCATGTCCGGCTGTGGCTGAGCAGTGGGAGTGGCGGGCTGAGGGCGCAGGGGCTCGGGGCCGTCCCGATCCTGAGACTCCTCGTCCTGGTCCTGGGACTCCTCGGGGCTGTCCAGGTCCGTCTCCAGCTCGAGGTCCAGAGGGACGAGATGTTGGAGAGGCCGGTCGGACTCGTGGCCATTGGCGTCCACCACGCGGACATAGCGAAGTACTCCGTCTGGGCCGGGGAAGAGGTTGATGACGCGGATGAGGCGCCAGCGCTCGCAGGGCTCCTCTCCCACCAGCATCATCACCTCCCCCACCTGGACCTTGGACTCCTTGCCGCGGCGGAGCTGAGCCTGGTGTCGCTGCTGGAAGTAGAGTAGGTACTCGGCACTCCACCGTTCCCAGAAGCTCCAGCGGCAGTCCTCCATGAGGCGCACTTCCTTGCGAAGCTTGCCTGCCGGCGTGGAGTGTGGGAAGCGACGGAGCTCCAGCTCTTGGACTGGCCCATGCAGATCCGATCGCCGGTGGGGATGGAGTAGGCTGGCGGGGGTGAGGGGGCGAAGGTCCAGGGGGTCCTCGGTGAGGAGGGTGAGGGGCCGGGTGTTGAGGACTGCCTCGATCTGGCAAAGGATGGTGGTCAGCTGAGCGTCAGTGAGCAGGCGCTTCCAGATGGCCGGCCGCAGAGAACGCTTGACCAGGTCAACAAGCTTCTCCATGGCCCTCATCCTCCAGGGTGCTTGGACGGCGGCGAAGGAGAGGCGGATGCGGAGGTCGGATGGGAGCTCCTCAAGGAGGCTGGTGATGCCGGTGAAGGCGCTGCCACAGTCAAGGTAAATGACTCCGCCGGAGACACTGTGTCGTGCCCAGAAGCGAAGGAGCGCCCGATGGACGGCGATGGAGGAGTAGGCTTCCAGGAGCTCCAGGTGCAGAGCCCGGCTCGTAGTGCAGGTGAGCACCAGGATCCATTGCTTCTCCAACTCCTCCCACTGGCCGACGCGTACTTGCAGAGGACCCAGCTGGTCGATGAGGAGGTGGCGAAAGGGAGGCTTGTGGGCGGCCAGGCGCTTGGCTGGAAGGAGTCCGGGTGGATGACGGGGAAGAGGTCGCCGCAGTGCCAGAGCGCAGGCTCTGCAGGCTCGAACCGCTGCCTTCACCGCGTGAAGCCCTCCCGTCACCCAAAATCGCTCGCGTAGACAATGAAGAGTGGTACGGTTGGCTGGGTGAAGGAGGAGGTTGTGATGATGGAGGATGAGATGGAGCGTGAGCAGATGCAAGCCGGGGAGGAGGATGGGGCGCATGTCCGCGATCCGCGTCCCCACTCCGAGAAGCCCGTCTTCTCTCCACTGCAGGGAGAGCTGATGCTGCTCCCTTGTCTTCTTCCTGCCATGGAGGCCGCGCTTGAAGATGAGTGGGTAGGAGGAGCGCTGGAGGAGTAGGAGTAGTCGAGTCTCCGCCTCGTCCAGCTCTGCCTGCGTCAGCTTGGGGCCCTTGGGAGGCATCGTCGCTCGCTGTCCCCAACGGAGGAGCCAGGTGAGGCTGCGTAGGATGGCTGAGTAGGGGCGGTCTTGGAGTAGGAGTTGCTCCGAGAGTGGATGCTTGGTGGCGAGAGTGGCGAGAATGAGCTTCTCCGTGCCGTTCTCCATCATGGCCTCTGGCTTCTTCACTCGCGTCTCTCCCTGCTGCAGCTCCACGGGGCAAGCAGGGGGCGTCCAGCTGGGCCAGGTCTCCACGGGTTGCTGAAGGAAGGCTGGGCCAGCGTGGAAGTTCTTGAAAGCGATGGAGGAGACGGCGGTGGGTTTAGTGAGGGCGTCAGCGGCGTTCTCCGCCGTCGGGACGTAGCGCACGTTGCAGCCGCCCATCTCCTCCAGCTTTCCTCGCATCTCCGCCACCCTCTTCTCCTCGTACACCCGGAGCTTGGTGCCCTGTCGTAGCCAGTAGAGGACGACATGGGAGTCGAGGTAGAAGTGGACGGCGCTGAGGGTTACGTAATTGGCCAGGATGGGGCGGAGGTAGGTGAGGGCGCGGACTGCCAGCAGGGCTCCCCAGAGCTCCACGCGGGGAATGGTCTTGATCACTCCCTTCTTGGCAGAGGGGACGAGCCGGCTCTTGGCCAAGACGAAGGAGACCCTGTTGCTCGGGGCCGTGGAGTCGGGGAGGTGGGACTGGGAGGCCACGAGGTAGGCGACGTATCCATAGGCGCCCTTCCCGCCGTCGGAGAAGATGATGAGGCGGTAGTCCTTGTCGCTGGGGCCGAGGAGGCAGCGGGGGTAGGACAGCGCGCCCAGTGCCTCAAAGCTCTTCTCCACACTCCTCCACTTCCTCTGCACGTCCTCTGGAGCTGGCTTGTCCCAGGAGTCGTGGGCCTTGAAGGCGAGCTGTAGAAGCAGTCGTCCTTCCAGAAGGGCGGGGGAGAGGTAGCCGGTAGGGTTGTAGACTCGCGCGAGACGGGAGAGGAGCTGGCGCCGGGTGAAGGTGAGAGGCTCATGCAGGTCTGGCTGGGCGGGTGAGAGGGAGTTGGTGGAGGTGGCCCAGACAAGGCCGAGGTTCTTGATCTCCGCTTTCCCGCAGACGTCGTCCGGGTCCAGGTCCTTGAGGGCACCGGAATCGTTGGAGGCAAATTGGCATAGACGTAGCTGGGCTTGCTGGAAGAAGGCGCGCAGGGCCTTGGCCTGGCGTCGCCCATCCTCCGCGTCTCGAAAGCCGGTCACCAAGTTGTCGACGTAGAGGGCGGAGGTGAGGCCGTCAAGCTCCTCCCAGGTGAGGCCACAGCCGGAGGTGCCGTTGAGGCTCTCCCGCGCCTCCTCCACGAGGCGGCCGATGCAGTAGAGCAGCAGATTGGGCGACGGCGATGCCCCCATGATGAGGCGCTGGTACTCGTACACCCTCACGTTGCCGGGGCCGATGGGCATGGAGTAGCTCTTGGGGAGTAGGACTTGGAGTAGGCAGCGATGCTCCTCTCGCACCTGGATCCCATAGAACGCGGAGGAAAGGTCGGAGATGAGGACTCGGCGCGGTAGGCGGAACTCCAGCTGGAGTCGCAGAAGATCCTCGATGAGGTTGGGGCCGACGCTGAGGCAGTCGTTCAAGCTGCTGCCGGAGGAGGACTTGGCGCTGCAGTCCACCACGGGACAGACCTTGAGCTTCCCCGATGCGGCCAGCTTGAACACTGGTCGATGGGCTAGGACATGAGCTGGGGCCGGCGGGAGGAAGTCGGCGTCGCTATGGGCGAGCGTCGATGGAGCCGGAGTCGTCGGTGCCGGGGCAAGGATCCCGTTCCGCACGAAACCCTGGAACTCCCGGTAGTGGAGCTCCAGCTCCTCTCGAGTGAGCTTCTTCTCCAGCCGCATCTGCCGTCGCAGCGAGAGGGAGTAGTTGGAGCCGAGAGCGTAGGCACTGGCCTTGAGCGGGAGGGCAACCTCGAAGCATCCGTCGAAGAGGTGGCGGACCTGGAAGAGCTCGGCGCAGACCTGGTAGGTGGAGACCGGCTCGGCCGCGGAGTCCCCGGCGCCGGCGCCCAGGAAGTTGACCTCAGTCTGCTTGGCAAGAAGGCGCTCCAGGTTGTCCTTGGGGCCATCGTCCAGCGGATGGGCGTCGTAGGCGAGGAAGGCGGACTGGACTCCAGGGCCGCGGAGAGCTCTCCCAACCACCTCCTCCTCCACCCGTCCCTGCAGCACGGAGCTGAAGGGGGTAGTGTAGAGGGCCAGGCCGGCGGAGACGCGCTGGCACCCGGAGAAGATCTGCTCCCAGAAGTCAAGTCCTAGGAGAAGATGGACTGGGAAGGACTGGGTCTTGAGGCTGGGGAGGTTGAGGGCCTCGGAGACGCCGCCGGGAAGTCGATCCAGGTGGAGCTCGTAGCCGCCCAGATGACATCCCTCTGCAATCTGCTCCACCTGAAGGGCTGAGAGAGGAAGGCTGGCACCAGAGCTGGCGATGAGAGCGAAGTGGAGGAGACGAGTGCGCAGCAGCTGTGGCCCTTCGCTCCCCGCCGTCCACACGCCCGTGGAGACGCGGCCTCCTTGCTTGAGGCCCAGCATCTTGGCGATCTCGCGGGTGATCCAGGAGTTGCTGGCACCGGTGTCGCCCACCACGTTGATGCGGAAGCGTCCTCGGGGCCCCTGGGCCTCCACGGTGAAGGCGGCAATGAGGGTGCGGGGAAGGATGGGGCCGGAGACGCTCTCGGTGTCCTCGCAGGACAGCTCAGAGACTCCCTTCCCGGAGAAGGCGGCCAGGGCCAGGCTGCCGGACGCGGAGCCGGAGCTGGTGGGCTGGGCGGGTGCCGGTGTCGGCTGGAGAGGCGTGGGGCCTGGCGGAGGCGGACCCGTCCGCGCTCCCCCGAAGCCGTTCCCACTTCCCCCACTGCTACCTCCGCCTCCACCTCCACCTCCTCGTCGGCCTAGGTGCTGGGTGTTGCCTCCAGACACCTTCTGGTTCTGGAAGGCCTCGTGGAGCGCGGAGTGGTGCTTGTCCAAGCAGATGCGGCATCTGAAGGAGGAGGAGCAGTTGTCGGTGGTGTGGGAGTGAGCGAGACAGTTGAGGCAGAGGCGAAGCTGTCGCGCTCGGCTCAGCCGCTGGATGGCCTTGGGGTACGTGGAGCAGTCGACCACGTAGTGGCTCTGCCCGCAGAGGTAGCAGGGGCGGTCCAGGCGCCGAGCAGGCGGGGCCTGCGAAGGCGGGGCTGGCTGGCTGGGCGGAGCCGAAGACTGCGGGGCCGCCGGATGCGCCGCCGCACTCTTTCCCCGTCGCGACTTCTTCTGCTGACCTCCACCGGACTGGCTGGGCTCTGGTCCGCTGGGCTGCGGAGCTTGGCCTTGGAAGGCTGGGAGAGCGAAGCCCGACATCGGTGGCATGGAGGCGGAGCAAGTGGAGGGGAGACTGCGGAGCGCCTGCTGACGCCAGCTGGCCTCCCGTCGAAGCAGATCCACCACCTCGTCGTAGGAAGGGTTGAGGTCTCGGCTGGCGAGGGCTCGGGCTCGGCGGACGTCCATCACCAGCTGAGGCGGCAACTTCTGGAACAGAAGCACTGCGTGGGAGTCCAGGTCCATGATCCCGAGCTGGCAAAGCTGGGCTTGGATGGACTGGAGGAAGTCGGCCATGGAGGCAAGGCGAGTGCCGGTGGGGTTGTCGGGCATGTGCTGGACGTCGGAGAGGGCTTGGAGAAGCTCCATCTTCCAGTGGCTGACTCCAGCGTAGGCCTTGTGCAGGGTGTCGACGGCGACGTTGTAGTCGCCTGGCCAATACTCCTGGCACCACTCCACCTTGGCCAGCGCCGACCCTCGGAGGCAGGAAATGAGGACGTCGAGCTTGGTGATGGGATCCAAGGACTCGTTCTTGTGGTAGAAGTGCTCCCACCAGGCCCACCACTTGGCGAAGTTGGCGTAGGTGGAGCCGTCGTAGACCTTGAGAGTCTTGGCTCCTGGGAGGTAGGCCATGTGAGCATTGGGAGCGAAGTTGGTGAGGACGGGGAGGGCTTGGACGGAGCCCGATGGCCGCGAGGCGGTGGACAGGGCATCCTCCTGCGGAGTGTCTCCTCCGGCCTCCTTCCTCTTCTCCGGCTCTTCTCCACACGAGCTTCCGCCGCTTCCGCCGCTGTCCGGGGTCTGTCGCGAGCTGGATGAGGCCCGGGGCTGGGAGTCCGCCTGCTCTCAACGTAGAGGAGCGTGGCGTCCTGGCGGCGGTGGCGGATAGTCTGGGCGAGCTTGCTGAGGGACGTAGGGCAGGGAGGCGGCCAGCAGACGAGCAGCTCCTTGGGCCAGGTCCGCGCTCCGGTGTTGGGAGTAGGAGCGGGGGCAGGGTGGCTGGGTCTGGGTCTGGGTCTGGGCGCGTCTGCCGCCCGTCGCCTGCGGGTGAGTCTCCAGCTCCACTTCCAGCAGCGGAGAGGATGAGAGGAGAGGGCGCTTAGCTGGAGGGGGAGGCGGAGAGGGCACCGTGGGGGTCCGCTCTGGGCGATGCATCCGGACCACCCGAGGGATGGGCTCCGGACGATCTGGGTCGATCTCCTTTCAGGAGTTGTAGTCGTCGGTGTACTGGAGAACGGGGTGGTCCACAGTGGGCTCTCGGGGCCGGCTGGCGGTGGCCTGGCGATGGCGAGGTGGATGTGCCGAGGCCAGGGCCGGAGCTGGGGCAGGGGGGCGCTGGGAAGGCCGGGACTGCTGAGGTTGCGCAACTCCTGCCTGTCCTCCCCAACCCGCCTGCTCAGCCGAAGCCGCTAGAGCCGCCACTTGCTGGCGCAGCTCCGCAATCTCCTCTGCCTGGCGATGGGCTGCTTCTTCCGCAGCTCAGTCGCGGGCGTGGAGATGATGGCGCTCCCGCTCCAGACGTTCCCACTCCTGCCGTAGTTGCTCCAACTGCTGTTGCTGAGCATTGAAGGCTTGGCGGTAGGCAAGTGTGCGGGCGGTGGCCTGGAGACGAGCTTCCTCTGCTTGCTGTCGAAGCTGCTGCTCTCATCGCAGCTGCTGATCTTGCATGTGCAGAGCGCCCTGAGCCCGCAGCTCCGCTCGAGCCACCGTAGCCAGCGCCTCTTCCGTCTCAGTGCTCTGTCGGCGTAGAACTCGGTTCTGGCGCCGGAGCTCGTCTGCGTTCTCTCGCAGCTGCTCTGGAGAGAGGAGAGGAGAAGCAGGACGGGGTGGCGGTGGGCCCTGGCGGAGGTGGCGGTGGCGAGGATGGCCTCACTGGGCCGAGTCTGATCGGCGAGAGGCTGAGGCTCCGGCGGTCCCTCCTCCTGCTGCGTCCCGGGCAGCGTTGTCCGGCTGGGGCTCGTTGGGCGAGTCCAGCAGGCCAGGAGGTTGGAAGAGGTGGTCTACCGGGGTGCGGGAGCGGTGGGCTGAGCCTGCGGCCGGTGCTGGAGCCGGGGACGGAGAGTGTCGCGGAGGCGGGGCTCGCGCAGCCGCCTCGTCCAGTCCTGGTTGAGGTCGAGGGTGGAGTGGTTGACGTTCCCAGCTCCTCCGTCTCTGGCGCCTGCGTCTCCACGCAGGGACCCACGGCGACGAGGAGGAGTGCCGGTGGGGGGAACTGGTGGCTGGCCAGCGAGTCGCAGGGCCTCCTCCACGCTCAGGTCCCCTTCCCAGGTGCAAGGGAAGGCCCAGGCGGCGCGCTGGCTGGCGAGGGCTTTGGCTAGGCGGGGGTGAGAGGGTAGACGCCATCGGAGACTGGATTCCCCATGACGTAGTCCAGGCTGTCTCGCTGTGCCGGGGTGAGGTTGATGTCGGGGATGGTGAGGCCGATAGCGCCGTGCTCCATCTGCTCCTCAATGAGCTGAAGGAACCGCCGGTAGAGGAGGCAGCGATGGACAGCGCCTGGGTCTGGGCAGATGGCGGCGGGGTCTGGGCGGATGGCGGCTGGAGCCGGCGACGGAGGCTGGTGCTCGCTGGTGTCCATGGCCTCACCCGACCGATCACAGTCCCCTTCGTCTTCCCGTTCCTGCTGCACATCCTGCTGCACACCCTGCTCGGGGCCCTCGTACTCATCTTCTTCTCCCTCCAGTGGAGGCATAGGGGGGAAGAGAGTGCGATTGATGTGGAACTGTTGGCGCTGAGCCAGTCGCGGAAGGTGTCCTTGCTCTCGAAGCTGAAGGATGGCTGGGCGAGGTTGGTCCACGCCGGCCACTTCCTGGCAGATGAAGCAGGTCCAGTCAACGGGCTGCACGCGGTGGGAGACGGCGGCGTCGGCCTCGTTCCAGGCGATGGGCGGGCAGGCACCGGCTGGGTCCCACGTGCACTCCTCCCCACGCCGACACCACACCTGCTTGCAGACTCCGCATCTCAACTTGTTCTGGGTGTGCTTGGGATGGCGGTTGAGGGCGGGGCAGCCGGGGTCGCAGTCCTGGTTCTTGCCCTTGAAGAAGCTCTTGACTGGATCCTGGTCGGCGATGCCGGGGTAGGTATGGATGGGTTGGAGTGGAGGAGGGCTGGGTGCGCGGTTGTGGTGGCGTGGGGTCGCTGCGGGACCTGGGGGCGGTGGGGGGTTGGTGGGAGGAGTGTGTGCGGGAGGGTTTGAAAGGTTGGCGGGAGAGGGCAGCGGGGAGGCGTCTGGACGGGGGGTGGAGTGAGCGGGAAAGGAGGGGTTGGGAGCGGCCATCTTAGACTGAGAGGTCTAGACGGAGAGGGCAGGGAGGCTGAATGGGTCCAGAGCCACAGCGCAAAGTGCACGACAGGGCTTGGGCTGGACGCAAACAGGGGAGAAGGGAGGGGACTCGATGCAGGAGAGGACAGGAGAGAGAGGCTGGCCTTGAGGATGAAGGCGAGCTTGGCAAAGACGGATCCAGAAGCGGAGTCCCGGGTCGTCTTGCCGAAGAGAGGGCAGCGAGTCCTGGGCTTCGTCCACCGGCGGAGTCGGGCGGCGAAGCTCCTCAGGCTGCTGGCGAGGTGGGAGAGGACTCCAGAGGCGATCCTGGTCGGCTAGGCGGAGGGGCCGGAGGAGGCTTGGGCTGGTGAGAGGGACGCTGAAGCCCCTGGTACAGAATCCAGAACGCTGAGGAGGTGGCGGGCGCTGGGGACGACGCTGGCCTCCTCCACGGCGGCGCTGACGGGGCGGGCGAGGGTGAGCTGCTAGACGGCCATGTCCACCAAGGCCGACCTGCTCCTCGGGGACTGCTTGCCGTGCGCCCACACTCCACCAGACTCTTTCTTCTATCGACACAGAGTGATGACAGGCCAGGGAGGCGGCTAGCGAGGGGAGAAATGGGGGCGGGGGGGTGTTGGCGGGTCCCGGCAAGCGTGGGAGGAGGAGGGCTACAGTCGGTGGGGGGGCCCGGCAGGGCTCCCGACCTCTTCAGCATGAAATAAAGTATGTCATGTAAGTAAATTGAATTGAGAGATGAGTCATTGTTGGATGGCCACCCCACTCACCACCGATACTTCATTAAATAGATTGACTCCATCAATTATAGCGACCTGCCTAAGAATTCGTTCCTATTGTTATCCACCAACCGTATCAAAAGAATCAGACCTTTACGACTGGGAATCTCGTCCAGCCATATTTCAGCCAATGTAGTAAGCAAAACTTGACATATTGCCCCCAATAATGTTTATCCCAGTAGATTTTATGTTCTTATTTGTACTTTTTATTTTGTCTGCTCTTAGTACATATTTTCATTGAAAAAATATACATGATGATAATAAATGAATCTTGAATTTTAAACATTTTACATTTTTAATTTTTAAAAGGAAGTCAAAGACATGAAGCAGGGATTGAACATAAAGTTAACAAAAAAATTTAATTTATCAGTTACTTGCGTAACATCTAAATTAAGAAGAGTTACTGGGATGGGCATTATATCCGTATCCTTTTCATTTCCTATGATTTCGCCTCTTCTGCACCCAATCCACAAATGCTATTGTGTTATGCCAATATCACCCTTATAATATAATGGCTGTTGTGAAATATTGTCATATTAAGTTTGGATAAAAGCATTAAAAAAGTAATGGGTGTCAAAGACATGAAGCAGGGATTGAACATAAAGTTAACAAAAAAATTTAATTTATCAGTTACTTGCGTAACATCTAAATTAAGAAGAGTTACTGGGATGGGCATTATATCCGTATCCTTTTCATTTCCTATGATTTCGCCTCTTCTGCACTCGAATCACAAATGCTATCCACCATGCCAATATCACCCTTATAATAATGGCTGTTGTGAAATATTGTCATATTAAGTTTGGATAAAAGCATTAAAAAAGTAATGGGTGTGCGGCCCAAGGCCATTTCATCATCATCAATTTAGAAGAGGAAAGAAGCCGTGGGGTAGCCGTGCCAGGAGTACTGCGTTGTCATCGTCGGGGCCTCTGTGAGGACAGATCGGATGATGCATACTCGGAAGTATTTGTGTATCAGCAGCAGATCTGCTACAGTTCGCCTCCTCCTCAAAGCCTCCTACCCAAGAAAGGCTAGACGAGCCGAGTAGCCATGGTTGGGAAAGGGGATGCCGCATTTTCTGTATATGAAGCGGCTATAGTGGCGCCGCACTGATTCTAGCCTGTTGGACTCATCTCTGCTGCTAGGTGCCCAGACTGAGGGCCCATATTCAAGCAGCGGCCGTGCGTAAGTAGTGAAGGCGGTGTGGAAGGCCAGTCCAATGCCCAGTGCTCTAGTGTGTTTAGGGCGAGGCAGAGTGTGGCTGGACAGGCGGCGGCGAGGCAAACATCATCCGCATATGCCCAGACTCCGAGGCCTTTAAATGATTACAGCTGTCTGAGCAGTGGTAACATGTAAACGTTGAAGAGTATAGGTGAGCTGGCTCCTCCTTGAATGAGGTCACTTGGGCCCTGGCTGAGAGAGACTCTGCCAGGCGTACTTGAAGCGTTCAGCCTTCAACGAATTTAATTACGGAAAGTTTGATCATTTTACAATTGAAATTACATTTTTTTTACATTTTACAATTGAAAAACAAGAAAAATGCATGAAAGGCGGGCCAGAAACAAATTGCAACTGACTAGGTAGCAGATTCCCCAATTAGTTAATGTCTTCTTTGACTTTTTACTGGGGACATTTTCACTGGGGGTCACTCCACAGCTCACTCAAAAGGGGAAGTCCATGGTTTTTCAACCAAATTCAAATCTAAACACAGATTTGGAATCGCCATATTAGAAGGAAGAGTTGGGGGAGTTGGTTTTTAGACAGGGAAATATCAAGTTCTGTGTACCACACAACCCAGGATTGCTGAAATGCAGTAAGCACTGGCCCATCTGAGCGAAATGGTTTCAAATGGGAATGGGAATGGGCGATCTGGTGTTGGAAATGGGACGAAAGGTTGATGAGCCAGACTTCCTTAACCAGTATTCTAGGCCATCTACTGCCTGTCATCTCCTTCCACTCTCTGTGGCCCACCCTGTCCCATCTGATGCAAGTGTATTCTGTGCATTTAGAGGATGGAGCCGTGTCTCCAACAGGCAACACATACTCCATCGACAACCTTCATTGCTGCTTTTCAAGACTCGATGCCTGTTGTGTGGACGATTCAATGCACTGCGATGTTTAAGAATGCTCATAATTATGTATGCACCGATTATTGGCTAGTGAGTAATGAATTACAGGGCTGTAGGATAAAATATCAAGCTGAATGCAGGACCAGCAATCAAGTGCCGGATAGTAGTTTGCTGGTACAGCAACTTTGCAATGGGCGATCATAATGTTTTTGACCCTTTTTGCAGATGTTTAGTCTATGTGTGGCTGGACTTTGCGGGAGATCTGAATGCTGTGATCATATTGGTCAGTATCTGTTCAGGCTCTTTGGAGAAAAAGGACGTGTTCCCAGCTGAGAAAGCATTTGCAGAGTTGCTGAAACCGCAGCTTCAGCTAAGCTTTCATCGGTTCTGTTTTCTGCTATGGGGCTATTTTTGGCGCTTGGCATAATTCGCGTTTTTCGGTCAAAACCTAAATTTTTGAAGTTTCAAAGGTCAAAAATCATCAATCACTGGTGTTTCAATGAAATTGGCTGAAATTATGCATGAAGGTCCGCCTTGGAGGTGGCGCGGGACCTTGATTGGGGTTTTGCGGATTTTTTTGGTTTTTCTCAAAAACTTAGAATTTTAATGTTTCAAAATAGAAAAATTGTTGAAAAAACTGTTGGACGAAAACATTCAAAATATGACAGTGTCTGATATTTGAATATGACACAATCATTAATGACAAACCGTGGTTTTTTGAATCCAGGGTTGCCAAAAATTTACGATTGTTGGGCCGGACAGGCTTGAAAGCCGAGGTCACTTCATGCAGAGTGTTTAGGTATCTGGATTAGCTAAAACCGCATAAACTCACCCAAGATGAACATATTAATTCCCCAAAATTGTTTTCGGAGAGACAGTTTAAAAACATAGAAAAGAAAATAATGGCAGCAACGAAACGAATGGCGCCAACTACTTCCTGACCAGGTTCTCAGCCTGCTTTGTTTAACATTGCTCCATGTCGCACACATAACCACCGCTGTTTTGCATAGTTTTGGACACATCGGCCTGGGGCAGCCTTCATCACAGCCCCACACATTTCCTTCCTGTGCCCTTTCCGCCACCCCTTAAACTGATCTCCGAATAGCGGCCACTGTTGATCATTTTTGTGGATGGAAGGGGGGTGTAGCCGCCTATCTCTCCACTGCCATTTCATTCTGCCCTCACATCAGCTCCACACTCCTCCTCCCTCCCTTCCATCTCGCAGCCCCTCCTCTCCTCTTGATGCTTCCCCCCTTTGATTGCAGTAGAGTTAGCGCGGAGTAGAGCTGCTGAGTCGAGATGAGCAACACCCCCGGAGGACACCCGTCACACTACATTTCGGCCGCCACCTACAAGCAGCTGGCCGATGTTACCCTCCTCTTTTCCGCCCTTTCCTCTCCACTACTCTTCTTTCAGAATTTCAAGAAGCACATGGAACAGGCGCAGAAGTCGCGTGATCAGCAGGCGGGCCAGAAGGGCTCCCTGCTCCAGTAGCTTAGATCCATCACTAACACGCCAACGTCCCTCTTCTCTTATCCTTCCTCTCCCCCTATCACTCATCTTCCCCCTGTTTCAGTTCCAGTAGCGGCAAGCGCAGTACTGCATGAGCAAGGCCGACGCGGCCACCCACCAGCTGCGCGGCCTTCAGGCGTAGGTTCCACCCTTCCTTTCTATCATCCTTTCTATCTAGAATCGGAGCCTGCAAGAAACATCACAGGAAGCCCTCCGACTTTGGGGTGGAGAAGGAAGTGAGGCTGGAGTCGGCAGAGAAAGAAAGCCAGGCCTACATTGTCAATTTGGAGGTTTACCTCAGAGTATGCCTGTGAAAATAGGTCAAGCAAAGACAGTGATATGGCCAACTGCGGGCGCTGAAGACGGATGTGTCGAAGCTGAAGCAGGAGAAGAAGGATAATAAAAAGTTCTTCCAGAATGAGCGGAGCTGCTATGCCCAGCTCGCCATGGGCACACTCGCTGCAGCTTCGGCTAGCACCACCCATCTCACCTTACTCATCTTATCCTCATCTCATTCCCTTGGCAGAATCAGGCGCTGGGCTTCGTCCCCGCCGCTGCCATTGCGGGTGGCAGTGACCAAGGACAGAGTGGAGGAGGCCAGGGTAAAAGTGGAGGTGGCTGCCGGAAATACATTTGAATTTTGTAGCTGCAACGATTTTTTCAGTGATTTATTTTCATGAAATGCTTTGTTGGCCTGATTCTTTTTTCCAATGTGAATGATTGATTCCCTTTGGTGAAGCAATTTGTAAATTGAACAAGTATATGGCGCATAGCGCAATAGGTGACCCGGAGCACATCCCCTTTCACATTTCTAAACTTCAGGAAAAAAGTTTGTCCAAATCCGTTGAGAATTTGCCATTTCTCAACATACCCATTTTTCAACATTTCTACCCGAAAAATTATTGTTTCAAATGCTGCGGGACCGATTCCAACCATCCAGCTCTACCTAAAATTTTATTACCTTTAAGCAAAAAAAAGTTTGTCCAAATCCGTTGAGAATTCGCCATTTCTCAACATACCCCATTTTTCAACCTTTTTTTCAAATCCGTTAACAATTCGCCCTTTTCCAGCAAACCCAATTTTCAAGCCTTTCTACCCAAAAATGTAATGTTTCAATTGCTCCGATACCAGGCCCCCCCCCCCCCCCCCCGGGGGTCGTACGGCGCCGCCTCTGGGCAGCCGAAGCGCCGCCGCTGTGGCTGCCGCGCAGGGCGCCTCGTGCAGGCGCGTAAACGGTGCCGCTACATCGCCCAGCACAACTACGGTCCTCCCAAGGTTCCCATCCCCTTTCTCCCTCCTCTCTCCCCCATCTCACCACTCCCACTGTTTAGGGCAAGGGCCCGCAGGGTGGAGGCTTTGGTGGAGGCCCCCAGGGTGGCGCCCAGACCGTCGCCGGCTTGCTTCACCCTCCCTACTAACCCATTCTTTTTCTTTTTCATTCACTGCATGCCTTATTTATGTAAAATTTAACAGCTTAGTCATTTTTAAAAAAATGGCCTTTAACGATTCTTTATTTTTACTTCTTGTCTTTTTAACAAATTCATTGTTTTCTGTAAAGCTTCCTTGATTCAAGCTTCCTTTGCGCCTACCATGTACACCTTCTATGCGCTTGTTCGTCCTCATCTCCCACACCCCAATCAGTTTTGTAAATTTCATCTCTTTTGAAACTTCCCCGGCTACACCCATCTCACTAACCCTTCTTTTTCAAATATAGTCACCGCATTTGCCACTCTCTCCAACTACACAAACAAGTGAGTGGCATATTCAAACATCATCGGTTCAAAAGGACTCCGTTCAGGGGCCAGCCAGGTGCTCTGGGACAGACATATGAGAGAGGAAGGCAAATAAAAATAAATAAAAGGCCAGTATCCGCGTGATAATTAATATTAATGAAGCATGTAAGGTAGAACAAATAAACAAGTTAGATAATTCGTTCCAAAGCTTAAGCACAGAAGTGAAATAAGCACACAAAATCTAAACGTTTCGAAGTTTTATCTTCTTCAGTAAAATATTATTTCTGACACTTGTCAAAGTGAACACTGTAAAAACTAAAAACAAGCTCTTTTTGAACAAATAAATTAGTTTAATTTTGTCTGATTTTTTAAAAAAATTAACACGATTTTTTAAAATTGCATCACATTGTGAACATTTGTTGACCAGGAAAGAGGAACAAACTTGTTGGCAGCAGGGTTTCGCCGGTGTGGGGCCCGACCTCGCCGCGGGCCGACCTCGCCGCGAGGGACCAACCTCGCCGCGGAGTTGCAAGGAACCGATTTTGCGCTGTGGGCGTCGTAGGGTGGATTTTTTGTGCTCGTTGTGCTCGTACACACGTGGGATTTTAGAATCAATCGTTGGAATTGATAAGATTGAACATTTTTTCAACAAACTCGAAATTGGGTTTTTTTGGGGTCGACCTCACCGCGAATTTCCTCGCGGCGAGGTCAACCCCAAACGGAAAAAAAAAGTTGGAATCAACGATTTGAGGTATTTTTTTTGCCATATCAGCAGGTTTTGCAGTGTTTCTAGGTGTAAAAAAATTCTATATTTTATGATGGTATACTCACTTTTTTATTGTATTCAATAAAAAATTGAGAACGGCACATGGAAACATAAAAATGACCACTCGCGGTGCACTGTGACTTTGCCTAAAACTGCGCAGAAGGGGAAATGGATTTTTTTGCTGCCAACAGAAATCCCAAATTATCAGGATTGGTTTTGAAAAAGCTTGAAGCTGATCTAGGTGTAAAAATTTCAGCTAAATCCGATGGTGTACTCAGTTTGTCAAAGTTATTAACAACATTTTTAGAAAATGAGGTTCAAAAAATCGCAGCAAGGTCGACCCAGGTCGACCTTGCCACGCGGCGCGGTCGACCCCTGGATCCAGCGGCCTCGCCGCGCGGCGAGGTCAACCATGGGGACCACCGCGCCGCGCGCGAGGTCAACCCAAAATTAGGCCAGGGTCGACCTCACCGCGCAGCATGGTCGAACCCAGGGTCCACCTCGCCATGCGGCGAGGTCAACCCTGGGTTTGAGGGGTCGGGACCTTGCCGCGCAGCAAGGTCCGCCCTGGGGTCGACCTCGCTGCGAGTTGCAGCAAGGTTGACCCTGGGGTCGACCACGCCGCGCGGCATGGTGGAACCCAAATTTCTGGGGTCGAGCATGCCACGCGGTGCACTTGAGCACTCGTGCGTGCCGCGGAGTTGCAAGGAAACGATTTTTTGATCTATTTCGATTTATAGCTATTTAAGAAAATGGTTCGATACAGAATTTTAAAGCATTTAAGAAAAGTTAAATGAGGATGCGGAATTGTTAAAAAAAAAATTTTTCCATCTCATCAAAATTCAAGCGGCATGAATGAGCGCTTGTTCGCACTGCACGGCGTGAATGAAAACTCGATCAAGCCGTGGAGTTACAAGAAACCGATTTTTTGATCTACTGCGATTTATGCATATCAAAAAACACAGTTCGATACAGAATAAAAAAGGATTTAAGAAAATATATACGAGAAAGCCGAAATGTAAAAATAATTTTTTTGACTTTTTCAGGGTCTATGTGAGGTCTGGTGGTACCTCTCAAGGCCACGTCGTGGGTGAGACCATAGCTTTAGCAGTCTGTGCATCCACTGGTGAGGGGTAGGTAATTAGTGTCATGTCATCACGCCCCCAAACAACTTCTCCACGCTGTTCAACAGCCGCCGCTCTGCCCACCAGGTTCAGTCCCTTCCTTTCACCTCCTCCCTCATCATGCTTCCCTCAATCTATCAAGCAGGCCACTGGGGAACACACTGGATGCCGTACCCCATGCAACCTCATGCGCGGTATGTGTTCTTTTCCAAGCCTCCACCTCAACAGACAATTTCAAGCAAATGCTGATGGTTCCCCTTCTCCTCCCTTTTCCACACATCTAATGACACACATTGGCAATTTGGCAGATGCACCGCGACTGAAGGGTAGCGTGGATGCGGCCTATGAGGAGATATCCGATCTAGGTAATGGATGACGATAAGGGCATCCTGAAGATTTCCATGGATGACCTCAGCAACACCATATACCTTGTCTTGTCGCATTGTTTCATCTTCCAGCAGATTTCGGGCAGCTGGTACAAGTAAAGTAAAGACTACCTCCAAAAACTTCAAACGCTAGACTCCAATGTGACGGTTGAGGATTAC
>JASANA010009431.1:0-35487 GCA_030248095.1 Ptycholaimellus sp. GST1_10 | reverse complement strand
AGCGCATCGCTGTGGACGAAGCGCCGTCGCACGGTTTCAGACATTTTGAGAAAGTGAGCGAGAAGATGAGACATGGTTGGAAAGGGAGAGGAGGAAGAGGAGGAAGAGGAAGAGGAAGATGGAGAAGGCCAGCAAGATTTCGGGCGAATCAGCGGAAAACTAACCACTTGTTTTTGCATGCAAATTTCAGAATCGGCGGTCCAGACTTTTATTTTCAATCTGTAAGCATATAAATCGAAGCAAATTGTCAAATTGTATTAGTAGAAAAGCTACATTTTTTATTATAACATAAAATACTCTTATTTTCCAATCAAAAACCTTTGAAGAAGGAGGAGGAGGAAGAAGAGGGCAAGAAGGAGAAGAAGGAGGAGAAGAAGAAGGAGGAAAAAGAAGAGGCCAAGGAGAAGGAGGAGGAAGAAGAGGAGAAGAAGGAGAAGAAGGAGAAGAAGGAGGAAGAGGACGACGATGCTCCAGTTCTCAACCAGGAACCAAACAGCTTCCAGATCCTCACCCCGCCGCCCTCTCCAGCCATGCAGCTGGTGGTGCTAGCTGACAATGTCTGGTCATGGGAGTTGGAACCTTTGGGCGACATCCACATGGTTAAGACAAACAAGTCATAGGCTAAAATTCTGAAATGACTCTGATTTGGAGGAGGAGGAGGAGACCAAGAATGAGGAGGAGGCCGAGGATGAAGAAACGGACGAGACAGAGTCGGGCTCAAGCACAGACTGCTGTTCCTCGTACTGCAACGAAAGCACCTCCGAGGAGGACGGTGAAGGCATCATGTCCTCCTCGTTCGCCTACCTGTCCGGCGGGGCTTTTGATACTGTTCCGCAAGGATTTGGCGGTATTATCTAAGCAACAGCCGTAAAAATCTAAAAACTGTCTAGTTGAGAAAGAGTTAGAAAGGAAAACTTGGAAAATATCCAAACTAGTATATAGTGCAGACCGAAATCGATGACCGCGGAGCTCTTAACACCCAAATTCTACCCTTTTAGAATGTCCTAAAAATTTATTTCCTTTCATGAACAATATTTGTCAAAATTTGTTCAGAATTGAACCTTTTAAAGTGTACCCCAAAAATTTGGTCTGTCTTATTCATTTAAATCTTTTTTAAAATTTAAATACCTTTAAGAATAAGTTTTTTGCAAAATCAGTTGAGATTTGAGCTTTTCCCATTTTCAAAATTTTCTACCCAAAAGTAATGTTTCAAATGTTCAAATTTTGTGTCTACTTTCAAATCTTTAAAAATAGACTTTTTATTAACATACATCACCTTTTAGAAAAATAAAAAATTTGTACCAATTTGTCCAATTTACTTGTCTACAGCATTTTTAGATACCTATATATATATATATATATATATATATATATATATATATGAGGACAACAGTTTTCCTAAATAGCAGAGTGACAATACGACTGCGGTCAAAAATTTAAAAAATAAATTCCAAAAAAATTATGGCTGTTGCTTAAAGAACCAACTTGTACATGTTCAAATGACCCAAAAAAACTACGTTTTTAAGGCTGTTACTTGGAAAAGCATTTTCATGTACATTTGTTTTTAAAAAGTGTGTATTTTGTATTGCATTTATGTTTATGCAATAAACAATTTTCTTGTTCCAATTGTCAATCAATACTCTTGCCAGTTAAATCTGGCCTAAAATATCTTACTTGACAACCATTTTTGAAGCTCATTTTACATGACAACCAAACCCAAGTTTACGAAAAAGCCAAGTCCGTTCACGACGCCATGTTTGCCGCCCAAGTTTTCAAGTAGCCCTTATATTTGGAGCCCATTTCAATTTCAGTTTGATTTTGCAAATTGCTTTGCAGCGCTCGCATTTGGGAACGCACATTCGCTGCCGGACGCAAGCTCCAACTGCTTCTTTGGATGGCCGAGGTGTACATTGGCGATCCACACAAGCACATGCGCACCATGATGCAGGTTTTTATTTCCTCATCGTTTCTTTACCAACAAAAGCAGGTTTAGAATTTTTGGCTACAGGATTTCTTACGGCAAAAGATAACGCGCGACATCTTTGCCAGCTTTGTGCTTAGCTTTACGGGACGCAATCTGAGCAAAGCGACGCTGGACCTCGTCTCCGCCGAGGCACGCACACACTGCACTCCTGTTCTCAAACCTTTCTTTATGGTGAATTTCAGATTCCCAACTTTCTGCTGAACCCGACGGTGTGGGGCTACATTTTCCTGGAATGGGTGCCGGGAGCCAACCTGCAGCTTCCTACGCCTCCACCGCCAATCATGCCCTGCCCGCCCACTGGCCCTCCACCCACTTGCCCACCTCCCGCGAACCTTTTCACGTTCCCACCCATCCTCCCTCAAACCTCCTATTCACCTACTCTGGAAAACCAGAGCCTCGATTTATCGCGCAAAATTATCAAGCCTCCTCAAAAGCGCTCCCCTCTTTCCATTTCTACTTTCAACATTGATGGAAATCAAGTCTCCAAGGCCTTCAAGCCATTCATGTAAATACGATTTCCTGCCATTTTCCTGCCAATCAAATGTGCTCAAGTCTTCAAATGTGCAATTTCTGTAAAATCTTGCCATTCACGTTTTACATTTTTCTATATTTTTGTTCACAAGTCTTCAATGTGCAATTTCTGTGCCATTCACATTAAACAGAATGTATCATTTATATTGAAAATGCGTTTTGACAAAATGAATTACTTTGTGGGAGCCGTGAGTGCTCTTGCATTGTGAGTGAAACATAAACTCCTTGGGTGCAATGGCCTGCGAACAGCGACTTTTAGCAGTCTATAACGACTGCTTTGAGCGCAAACAAAGTGCTGCCACCAGCTCTAATCCCGACCAGGATGATTAGCAAGTTGAAATTTGCTAACCTGACTCAAAAGTTGTAGAAGAAAGTGCAATGCATAGTTTTTGCCTATGCAAGCAACAATGCACTATTTATCTTGACCCTCTAAACCACTGGATCAAAAACAACAAAACGAAAGAGTGACATTGGAACACTATGCGGTGATGCCGCCCGCTCCTCCACCGCTCATCCCGCTTCCGCCCGTCCCTCCACCGCCGCCGCTCCCGTTGTCCTTCTTGGGCTCTTCTTCTTCGCTTTTGTCCTCCAAAAGTGGCTCACATTGGATACAAATATGGATAGAATCATGCAAAAGAGACCAAGCCTAGAGCTAAACAGCTAAAACAATACCGGGCGAGGTGGAGGCCGAGGAGGAAAGGGTGTGGAACGGCGCGCTGTTTGACGCTGGGGAGGCTTCAGTTCGTCGTCGGAAGTTGGAAAGAAGATCCCATTCTTGTCCACCAAGTCAAAGTGCGCCATCTTAGAGCTTGGGTCAGAATTCGATGCAATGTTCTGTTCGTGAGTGCTTTGGGGCCTTGTTTTGGTTTGTATCTGCCTAGATAGCCATCAGACTATATGCGCAGGTTTGAGATCCCCCAAAACCCCAACAGTTTGTCAAAAGCAAGAAACGACTAGCCAATGCCTCAATAACTATGCTAATTTCAAACTGTTTTTTAAAGATGTAGTCAATACAATAATTTTATCAATTTTATGGTTTTTTAATTGTTAATGATAACAATTGTACTGTTTTGCTTTCCAGTTGACTGCTGCGTTTATAGAGCTTTTCAGACAATTCAGTTGCTGCATTTATAAGTTGGAGCATTTTATCACCCAGTAAACGTTCCAAATAGTTCTTGATAGCCAAAGCCAGAGCCGAATTGTCCTGAGCCCCATGGAATGTCATGCTTGCAGCTGTCCATCCAAGCCTGCCAGCGTCGGACATAGCGGCGGTAGCTAGCCGGAGGGCGAGGTGATGGCTGCAGAGTAATCGGATCGAACTCGGTCCACATCCACTCCATCTCTTTGCTTGGCCTTCTGTAGCTGCTACCAACGACTTTGTGAAGCTTGAATATTGCGACTAATTTTTTAAAGCCTTATTTGCTCTTTTAAGCTAATTTGCTTGTGTATCAAACGATTAAAGTTTGTGTATATTTGATAATTCAAAAAGATATTCGTAATAATGTTTTTCAAACTATTTTTCCAAATTTTCTTTAAAATCAAGATTGGTGTTTAAAATGAATTGTGGCTGGCCAAAGAACGTCCTTCAGGTGCAAAAAGGTGGCCGTTTTATGACACTGTGTCCCTCTAGGAGATGTTCCCTCCGCTAAGAATGGTAGGTGGGAGCGTCCTTCAGATGCAAAAGGTGTTGGTTTTATGGCACTGCCCCAAACTTGGCGCTTCCCAAGTGATAGGGAGATGAATGTCTGACTTTGATCCAAGGAGATGTTCCCTCCGCTAAGAATGGTAGGTGGGAGCGTCCTTCAGATGCAAAAGGTGTCGGTTTTATGCCACTGCCCCAAACTTGGCGCTTCCCAAGTCATATGAGATGAATGTCTGACTTTGATTCTTCTGCTATCAGCAATTTACAGATTCCTTTGCTATCAAACTGCAATCAAATTTTCGCGTTTTAGCACCAAAACCTGCCAAGCTCAAACTATGGTGGCCTCTCGTCGGCGTCCGGCCTACAACTTCCGCAAGATGGGCTCGCTCCGCTACAAGGTCCTTTTTCAGTTGTCCTTGCCTCGGTTGCTAAAAAGAGCCTGGGACCTCCATTACAGGAGAGGCCTGCTCAAGAGGCCAGACCTGTCGCCGCCCGCCCACGCACCGCCCAGCCCAACAACGACCAGCACTGGCAGCGCCCATCCTCTCCCTGCAAATACCTCAAACTGTTCGCCCTTGCCGTTTTTGTTTTTATAGCCCTTTTCATGTTCGCCTATGTAACCTCCCGCAAAAACTAGTTTCTCAGATAAGAAGCCCGCAAAAACTACTTTCCCCCCTCCTCCCACTCTTCCTCTCCCCTCCCCCCAGGTCTAAATAGAAATCTAGAAATCTATCTTTCCATGATATATAAATCTTTCCATGACAACTTTTTTAATAAGCCATGTTAAACAAGGAGCGCCCCCGATTCTCACCAGCCGTTTAGATTAGTGCTTTTATATGCAACGCATTTACAACTTGCTTTTGCTTTCCTTTAATGACCATTACCTTTCATGTTTGTAAATTTTTGTTTGTAAATTTTTGTTTGAACATCAATGTCATATTGTCATCGTCATTTTGCTCGAATAGAATCGATTCGCAACAGACAATTGGAATATCACTTGATCGATTTGGCTGAGGGAAAAGGGGAGGAGGACAAGAACCAAAACCCGTTTCAGCAGCCCAAGCACCGCTCGCCGGATAAGCTCGCTTGATTTTTCCTCCTTCCGCTGCTATAATCATCAATTTAATATAATTATTTATTTTAATTTAATAAGCCTTCCGAACCAACTTGGCACCAAGCCAAAATGTATTTATAAGGCTAGGCTCTGTGAGGCTTGCTTTTATATTAATACGTTTAACATAATTAATTATTTAATATCTTTCAATTTAATATAATTAATTATTTAATATAATGTAAGATATTTAAATTTAATTTAATACATTTAATATTTTATTTAATTAATAATTAATAATAATAATAATCAATAATTAATTTATTTATCAATTTAATATAATTAATTATTTAATATAATGTAATATATTTAAATTTAATTTAATACATTTTAATATTTTATTTAATTAATAATTAAAAATAATAAATTTTAATTTAATACATTTAATATTTTATTTAATTAATAATTAATAATAATCAATAATTAATAAATTTAATTTAATACATTTAATATCTTATTTAATTAATAATTAATAATAATAATAATTAATAATTAATAATTAATAATTAATATTTTTAATATTTTTCCTTAGCCTAGTAAACCCTCCTCAGCGAGGCACCCTCGCCTCCTCTAACAAAGTCACCTCACCTTCCCCCCTCCTCCACATAACCCCCTCCAAAATCCTAAATGGTGGTGATGGTATAGTAAGACCATGTGTTATATCATCTTTTAACATTCTTATTGTGTTAAATTGGAATTATGTATTATCTATTTTAAAATATTTTAATTTTAAATGGATTATTTAAGTTAGGGTAGAGGTTGAGTATGAGCCCATAAAAAACTAATCAAGATTTCTCAATTTAGAAATCAGTCTAAGAAAAAGCAACATCTGACCTTCTCGGAAATGCTCTTTGAAAACCATCAAATACAAAGTTCATTAAAAGCTACCAGAAAAGCCAGAGGTACGTTGCGCGCTGGCGCTGAAAGGTGATAGGACCAAGAATATGAGAAGTCGCATCTGCATTCTGATATATTGGCAACGACCCTCTGCGTACGCCTGAAAAGATAGTTTTTCTTGTTTAAATATGCTCACCTTTATCAACCGAGACCAGTCATTTTTGAAAAGCGGATTAAAAATTGCTGACTAAGAAGATATTGCTGACCAAAAACCTTCAGAAGAAATTCTGACTAAAAGCCTTAAGAAGGCTACGTCAACGCCTAGCTTCTTTTTGTCCGCTGCAGCTGCTTTTCGTTGAAATTTAGCGGGCAGTCGCTTGTCACAAATAGGCTGGAGTGCGCTAAAGTATAAGCAATGAAATGAAAACTGTAATGAACTGTAACTTTAAAACTGTAACTTTTTCTGTAATGATAACTTGATTCGAGTTTATTAAAGTTTGGGCCCTTTTAGATCTAAAGTGTAGTCAACCACAATTGTACAGGCAGCGGAGCTGCCTTTTGTTCATAATTTTCCCTTTACCCCGCTCCGTGGCCGAATTCAAATGAAAGAATTTTTAAATATTAAGGCACTAATATTGTAATTTTCAAACTAAAACTAATCTCTTTAAAATTGTACGTCTTTTTTCAATTGTAAAGCCACAAGCCAAGCTTAAGTACTTGAGCAACTGAACTAGAAAGTCGAAAGAACGCTGGCTTAACGTATAGTAAAGTGGCTGAAAGAAGCAGTGAAGCGGTGAAATAATTTTCGAAATCTTTCCCTTGACTGTTTTTGCCTAAACTCCGCTCGCCGCAAAACCAATTCAAGGGCATATCTTCAAAAATATGAGGAGGTCCTAGTTTTGTAAACTTAATAATGACTAGCTATAAGTGGGCAAAAGAGGAAGAATGGTTTGTGATATTTGCAAAATGTTTCCACACGGATATTACGTCGACAGGAAAGGACATGGGTGTACCGTGGGCTTCAATTAGCCTAATGTTGCATGTTGGGCGTTGAGAAAGGATTGGAAGGAAGAGGAAAAGAGGCCAATGGCGTGGGTGGGAAATCCGCATAATCCCGCTTCAACACTTCTGGTACGATGTCGAAGCTAACCCTGAGCACAGTCATTAATGACCTTCTTTACTACCACTCCCCCAAGACTCTACCCATCCACTTCATTCCTCTTTCCTTCAAGCGAATGTTTCTCTGACCATGCTCAAACTTTCAACCTTGCTTAATGCATTGCCGCTTAATCTTTCTATCCGAATTGGTTATGTAAATCATCATTATCATCAATTTGCTGGTGTTTGGCCGGACAAACCAGAAGACTAAAAGTGATACAGACTAGTATAACATGGGGTTCATTTGCACAAAGTGGCTGAACCCATGAGTTGAACTGCCGCCCCTAAGAATCTGGTCTAGGCTGTTTCACACTTTCCTTTTCCCACTCTGCTTCAGTAGAATGGATCTAGTTAAAAAGGCAGCCACCTGAAATCATAACGCAAATATACACCCTATATTAGATGATCCAAGGATCCATGGAAGGCTACCCAGTCAGCTGATGTTTCCTGAAATATGGGGTCTGGGACTTGGGGGTTTTTTTGGGACTTAGAATGATGTTGCACAGCATGAGGCTTATTTCAAAATACCAGAAACACGAAATTGAGGTAAAATTGGCTCAAATTTTTAATTTTGGTTTTTGAAACATCAAGATGGAGGATCGGCGTAAAATTGCAAAAATTTTCCATTTCTATGGCCAGATTCGTGTTCAGCGTCGAAATTTACCTACAGGGGCTCCAAATTTGAGCCAATTTCCCAATAAACACCCCTAAATTACTTTTTGGGTATTGAAACATTAGGTTTTTGGGTCATAACTCAAAATAATATTATTTCCGCCGAGGTCCGCAATCATGGCCTGATGCGGCCAACATTTCTGACAATCCCTGAAAAAATGAGCAAAAACGGTTGAGAAATATATATAGACTCACAGCTCTTTTTGGGGTGAATACTTAGTACTGCCCCCAGGCCAAGTCCTGGGCGGCAGTTCAAAAACTATCAGTGATAATGACAGAGATTAAACAAGCGCGAGTGATTCCAAAAAACCAAAAAACTAGCACTGATAAAAGTAAAGTATTTTTAGAGTTTCCGAAAAGAAAGTTAGGAAGCGTCAATCAGGAGAGCTAAGTAAGGCGGAAGAGCGGAGTGTGTTTTTGTCATCCACCTGTTCCGATCAGGCCCGTCAAGTGGACTGGAGGGGGGGGGGGGCAATTGAGAAAAGGGAGCGCTTTGCCAAGAAGCATGCTTCACCGAGCGCGCCCTATCGGCCTCCTCCGGCCAACTTTTTCACTAGTAGTTCTATTCTAGGAGGCATCTCTCTCCCTTTTCTTGGAAATGCAAAGGACAGAGGAGTGCTTTTCGTAGTTCTAGATGCTTGTCAAGCCATAGCTCCTGCCCTTGCCAATGACATGTTTGCGCACGTTTCGGATTCATTCTTTTTAACATGATACATGCTTTCAGAATGATTATTTCTAATGCGTTTCAGTGCTAACCGTGTTACCACCTTCTCTTAGATTACCAAGGACAGAGGAGTGCTTTTCGTAGTTCTAGATGCTTGTCAAGCCATAGTTTCTGTCCTTCCCAATGACATGGTCGCGCACGTAATGTGACAGTCTTTTTAACACGATACATGGTTTCAGAATGATTATTTCTGAGTAGTTTCATTGCTAACCGTGTTGCCCACCTTTTTCGTCATCGATTGCAAAGTGACAAAGTAGCCGAGTCTCTATTATCGGAAAGTTGAAGCATTTACGCAGTGGAAGCGGAAGATTTTCGAAAATAATGTGGAAGCGGCCTTTGAGCTGATGATGTTCACTAATTATTTGATAAAATGTTGAAAAATATAATTAGAGTGATTATTTTGGTAAATGACATTCTTGGGGTTATTGCTAGATCTTAATTTTGATAGGGCTGCGGCTCGTCATAGAAATCGGCTAACACATAGTATTTTTTTGTAACAGTTTTAAAAGAAAAATACCATTGAACATTTATTACTTGATTATTATTTAAGCTGCTGAGATACCTCTGATCATTCACAAAGGCTCAGTCGCTAAATGCAAAAAAGGCGGCAGTATTTTATCAGCAGAAAACGTATTGCTGCATAAAAGCATCGAATTATTCGACTCCAAACAATGCAAAGATCACTTAGCGGTTTGAATATGAAGAAATAGCGTTAGCGCTGCTGGCCCATTAGGAAGAAGAAGCCTATGTGCAAGCTTGAACAAAGCGCATGGCAGGTTTCAAGTGGCAGCAATCACAGGAGAGTAGGACTTTGAAACTCTACTAGCGTGGAAGAGAAGAGAAGCAGGCAGTAAGTAGGTGAGAAACGCCAAGCCCAACCGATCATTACATCTTGAAAGCTCAAACAATCTGCAGCTATTGCTGAGGCCCACGCTTTTGGCAAACCTGCAAATACCCATTCTTTTATCCATTTTTGCGCGGCCGAAGGCCGCCTGCCGTGGAGCGTAGGGGCCGTAGCACCCGTGCCCGGAGGCCGGAGGAGCTCTGGCACCCTGCCCAAAGCGGCGGGCGGCCAAGGCCCGCTTAAGCAGTTACCCCATTTTTCGTCCGAATTCCGCATATATATATATATATATCTTATTATATACGGGTGATGCCATTTTGGGAGGGGTACTTGGGCACGCTGAATTCTAACCCAATCCCAGCATATAATACCTTTTTGGATAGATCTCAGCGAGTTGTGCAACATATATTAGGCGCACTATGTTTCAACAATGATGAAAACCTTAACTGGTTGAAAATGTGCGCAATTTTGCAATTTTTGGCCATTTTTTAAATTTGAAACTTCATAGCTCCACCACTTTTTAACTTTTCCTGGCGGACTTTTTTTTAAATTCAAGCTACAACTGTTCTGCCTCAAATTAAATGATTACATTTGACTTTTTCAGTAAAAATTATTTTAAAAAGTCGAGTTGACTGATGTGCATTTTTCAGATTTTGACCTACCCAAGGAGCCAATGTTTTATTGATTTAATATGATCATTTTCATGCACTGATTGTTCAGTGAAGATCGTTGCGCTGCAATGCTATCAAATGGTAGCTCAGCATATCTGATTGAGCAATAAATTTGAGAAGTTTTGAATATTTTGATATTCTAATGACATTCAGATTCCTGTTTTTAGATTTTGTAAAGCTAGAAATTAAGTGGAATAATCAATAATTAGCTTACTAAACTAAGACTCACTGATATTGTAATGACGTTTTTGTTTCATTTTAACATTTGTAAATTTATACTTTGTGGTTCACACGAGTGGCCGCGCGAAGCGCGGCCACTGACCAATATTACTAGTATATATATATATACTTGTCCGTTCGCGGCCAGTACTCCGCGGTTTTTCAACGAAATTGGCAGATTTTTTGCATGAAGGTCCGCCTAGGTGGTGGCTCGAGGCGTTTTTTTTGCGATCGGCGCCATTTTGATTGGTTCTGGATTTATGCTAAAAATGTCTAAAATGGGGGCCATAAATTTCGAAAAAGTTTCGAAAAATCGCATTTTTCTTTTATTAATTATTTATTACTATTTAAATGCCTCAGAAAACAAAACAAAACAAAGTTTATTAGTTACCTTCTACTTTTGTTTGATAATCACTATCATTTCTTGATTTATTTCGTTGCTTAACCTTAATAATAATTTTAAATATTTGAAACAATATATTGAAAAAGATATGGTTCATACACTCAATATTTTGAACCTAAAATTTGCAGATAGAATAATTTTATGGCTCTGAGGATTGAAGGATTATAAAAATAGGCGATAGTTTTTTTAAATTTTGCAATTTTGATATGGAAATTGGCCGCGCACCTTTTGGCGATAGCCGATATTACCTTGTTCTAAATACATCTCGATAATTTAGCTAAACCAAATTTTTTTTCTTTCGCAATGAAACCCAAAATGATGGTAAGAAATGAAAAGAATACTTGGCAGCGGGATATTCTGTCTCTGAGGCCGCCCGCCTTGAGCGTCTCTGGGTTCGGCTTTCGGAACTGGCGGGTCTGGAAGAAAGCAATGAGCGAAATGGGTTAAAGAAGGGTTTTAAAATGAGGGAGAAAAGGAACGGGTTCAATGACGGCGAGCCAGAAGGCGTGGTTGGTGGCGTAGTAGTTGCAGGTGCCGCGCCCGTGGCACTCGATGAACGGAATTGCCCTGCACCCCATTTAGCCCTTTCCCTACCTGCCCCCGCCGGTCAGGAGTCAGAAAGGGAACCGGAACTCCTCCAGACAACTGCCGGGACTCTGTAGGCTCTGTCCCGTCCCCTCAGCTCCGGAGGCTGTCAATGGCTTCATTTGTGTCAATCGGCGGAAAGGGGAGGAATTGAGGTGGGGCAGGGACCGGTGTGCATGACGAAGGAGTAGCCCTGCCAGAGGCTGTCCCAGCTCTCTGGGCAGCGCGGCACACTGCTGGACTGACTGTGCACAGCGATCAGCTGCAGAGGAGTAGTTGGGGTGGAGGAAGATTGATGCTAGGAGGCAGGTAGGATGAACCTGAGTGGGAACTTCGCAGACGACGCAGCGAGAGATGTAGGGTCGTATGGCGGTGCCAGAGACGGGGGCCATCATGTTGGTCATGGGCTCGGCCGTGGATAGCCAGTAGGAGTAGTCGTTGCGGGAGCTGAGGTGGCAGACGTTGTTCAGGTTGCAGAACATGAACGGCATCGTGCTGAAGCGCGGCATGCACGACCCCGGTTGGCCTACAAATCCCCTTCCCTCTCTCCTCCCTCTTGCTACCCCCTCTTGCAAAGGGCACAAACCGAGATCCTGTCCAGCAGCCCTTGAGTTGCCCTGAACGTAGAGTAGGCTGTAGCCGTCCCAGAGACGGGCGGCGCCGCGGGGGCATTGGGGGACCTCCAGAGTCTGACTGTGCCTGGCGAAGGTGAAGCCTCGGTTGGGCGCCAGTCGACCACGCCCACCGGCTGGCCCCGGGTAGCCGGCGGCGCCGGAACGCCCGCGCTGTCCGTTGGCGCCCGGGAGGCCGCCGTCGCCCCCGTAGCCCTTGGGGCCGGGGATCCCCGGTACTCCAGGCACTCCGCCCAGGCCCTTGGGCCCCGGGAAGCCCGGCACCCCCACGGGGCCCGGCAGACCACGCTCCCCCGGGATCCCCATCAGGCCGGGCAGGCCTGGCTCTCCGGACTCGCCCTACAGAGGGGGGCGGAGGGTTGGGAGGGGGAGGGCGAGAGAAGAAAGGGGTGCCTTGAAGCCGGGCGGAGTGTGACGGGCTTCGAGAGGGACTTGGTTGCCGGGTCTGCCCTGGGGGCCGGGGCTGCCGTCAAGACCAGGCTTGCCTTGGACGCCGGGCAGGCCGGAGTCGCCCAACTCACCCTTCAGACCTCCAGCTCCAGGAATGCCGGGCTGACCCGGCTCGCCGCGGATGCCGGGCACCCCGGGCTCTCCCATGTCGCCCTAAAAGGGAGGAATGGGCTGGGGAGGCGGGGAGGAGAAGAATAGAACGAGAAGTCCAGGGGCGCCGGGAATTCCGTCCTCGCCGCGACGGCCGGGACCTCCGGGCAGACCAGACTCACCATCGAGGCCAGGCAGCCCTGCGTCTCCTTGAAGCCCAGTCGAACCCGGTCGCCCATCTCGTCCTTCAATTGCAATCAGCTAATCTTCAAGAAGCGACACCTCGCAAAATAATCAATCATTTTGAAATTCAAAGTTTTAAAAATGTGATAACATTTCAGGATGTGAAAATAGATTACCGTCCTTTCCGTCGAGGCCCATGATGCCCTTCTCGCCAGGGTAGCCGGGCAGGCCTGCATCTCCAGGATAACCCTCCTCAATCCACCAGCCTTTCTAGCTTCCTTTCACCGAAGCTCAGTCACAAACGAAGACCCACCTGGCCAGGCGCACCCGGGAATCCGTCTTGGCCTTGCATACCCTTCGCTCCGGGCAGCCCCGGCCGCCCCGGCTCCCCGTCCCGTCCCGGATAGCCCGCCTCGCCCTTCTGCGCTTCAAAGCTCAGCAGAGATTTCCCAACTTATTCCCAGAGCAGGGCATATCAGATCAAACCGACTGGAGTGCTGCCAGGAATTCCAGGAGCTCCGGGCTGGCCAGCCTCGCCCTTGAAGCCGGGGGCCCCGTCCCGTCCTCGGTTGCCCGGCAGTCCGTCCACGCCACGAGGCCCAGCTCGTCCTGGTTCACCAGGCCGCCCGGGGATCCCATCATCACCTCTCGGCCCTCAAATCCCCTACTTTTCCCCTCTTAAGCTTTCAGTGTGGCTGAAGTTCAAAGGAGACCATTGACGCCGGGTAGGCCGACGTTGCCGACCATGCCCTTGGGGCCGTCCAGGCCGGGGAGGCCGGGTAGACCGGGTAGGCCGGACTGTCCCTTGGGGCCGTGGAGGCCGGGGGTACCGGGGCGTCCCTCGAAGCCAGCGTCGCCGGGGATGCCGGGATAGCCCTTCTCGCCCGGGAGGCCTTCTATGCCGGGCGGCCCGCGGGGTCCAGGCAGGCCGGGCAGTCCATCCACTCCACGCTCTCCACGAAGCCCAGGGCGGCCCGGCTGCCCGTCTTGGCCGCGAGTGCCAGGGAAGCCATCGCTGCCACGGGCTCCATTTGGTCCTGCCAGAGTTCAAGCCCTCAGTTAGGTCAAAGAATTATGGATAAAGGAAGCGAAAGGCGATTGCTCAACTGTATTTTCGTAGAAGTTTGGCTGTAGAAGTACCGATAATAAACAGATAGCTAGGACCAAAATATTTCTTTTCAAACTCTCAAACGTTTGTCCATAGATAAATGAACTCATACCATCTGAGTAATAAAAGCTGACAACTCCTTTATCTATGGTTCTTCAAATTCAAACGTCACCAAGCCAGTAGTTGTCAAATGTCGCTGACCACCTTTCTGCCCGATTCAGTTGGGGAGGTAAAAGAGGCAGAGATTGAAGCGGGAACCAGGGATGCCGACGTCGCCTTGGAATCCCTTGGGTCCGTCCAGGCCAGGGAGGCCGGGGAGGCCGGGCGTTCCAGCCTCGCCCTTCCGGCCAGGCTCTCCGGGGACGCCGGCGCCCACCAGGCCCTGCTCCCCCTTGCGGCCGGCCAGCCCTGGGGAGCCGGGGAGCCCCGGGGGTCCGCCGAATCCCGGCTCCCCCTCCAGTCCCGCCACGCCGGGGCGTCCCAGAGAGCCGGGGTCTCCGGGCAGTCCGCGTCCTCCGGGCAGGCCCTCCTCGCCACGGGGGCCCTCGGGGCCAGGGATCCCAGTGAGTCCTGGCGCTCCATCCAAACCCGGCAGGCCGGCGTAGCCCTGTTTTTTACATCTCCTATGTAGGGGAAGGCCAGATAACTGTGAATCATGAAATGTGAAGCAAAACTTTAACAGTGCAATAAAAGTGGATTGGTCAATATTTTGTCGGCAAGAAGGAATGTTGAAAATTATCCATTGATCAGAATTGAAGTATTGGAGAGGTATTTAGCAAGTGGAGAGGTATTTGAAAGAGGAATAAAGAATGAGGCAAACCTGAAAAGAGGCAAGGGAGTAGGCATGTCAGCAAACCTTGGTTCCGGGGAGGCCGGGTAGACCAGGAACTCCTTCCATGCCAGGAGCTCCGGGGAGTCCGTCCTGGCCGCGAAGACCTGGCACACCAGCCCGACCGTCCAGTCCTCCTTCTCCCTTCAGGCCTGCCAAGCCACCCTCGCCCCTTCAGAGCCTTGGAAAGTGAGCTGATGAAAGAAGGCACCAGGATAGCCCTTCTCTCCCTGGGGCCCAGGGCGTCCGGGTGCGCCAGGGAAGCCCCCCTCACCCGCCTGGCCCTTGAAGCCCGGCGTTCCGGGGTAGCCGTTCTCCCCCATTTCACCCTCAATCATCCAGCCGTTCATCCAGTTGGCCCTCAATCATGGAGGAAGGGGTGTGGAAAGACCTTGATGCCGGGGAAGCCGGGGTCTCCGTCGCGTCCCGGCCGACCGGGCATTCCGTCCAGCCCCGGCAACCCCGGCACTCCGCCCATGCCCTTAGGGCCCGGGATGCCTGGCCGCCCGTCGAAACCAGCGTCCCCTGCAATCCAGGCTCGGTTCAGAGGACATTGAGGGAAGAAAGTAAGAGAAGGGACCAGGAATGCCGGGGTATCCCTTCTCGCCGATGATGCCCTCCGGGCCCTGGAGGCCGGGAAGGCCGGGAAGGCCGGCGTCACCCTTGTAGCCGCGGATGCCGGGCGGGCCCGCCATGCCCTGAATCCCGATCCCCGGCTCGCCAACCATGCCCTGCATACTTTCAAGGCTTCCTTTGAGCCTATGTGCGACGTTTAGGGAACCGCGAGCCCTGGCTGACCGTCTGGGCCCGGAATGCCATCTCTGCCGCGGAGGCCAGGCAGGCCGGGGAAGCCAGCCTCCCCCTTCACCCCAGGGTAGCCTTTCTCGCCCTAATAATAACAACTCTCTCCTGTTCATATTTGATTGGGCTGAAGAATGAGCTCTAAGAAGAGGATGAAGAAGGTAGTGTGAGAGGGAATGTGAATGCCTGGGCCCCAGGAGCTCCGGGTCCTCCGTCGAAGCCAGCCATGCCCTTGGGTCCGTCGAGGCCGGGCGGTCCGGGCTGGCCGGGGATGCCGGGGAATCCGTCCACACCTCGCTCCCCCATCCCACCGTCCAGGCCCGGAGCGCCTGGCTCTCCTACCGGTCCGCGGTGGATGCCCGGGTACACGTCGCCTCAAATGGAGGCTATGAGCAATGGATGGGAGAGGATATGAGATGGGAGGGAACCTTGGAGGCCAGGCAGGCCAGGCTGGCCGGGGTAGCCGGGCTCGCCGGCCTCTCCTTTGGCGCCATCGAAGCCAGGGCCGCCGGGGATGGACTCACCCACAACGCCTTCAAAGCTTGATCATTGGGCTTGCCGTAGTGAGAAGGAGGCAAAGGTGAGGGTACCATTGGGACCAGGGGCGCCGGGAAGTCCGTCCCTGCCGCGCTTGCCATCCAAGCCGATCACACCGCGCTCCCCCTTGAAGCCGGGCGCGCCGGGAATGCCGTCGAGTCCCGGCAAGCCTGGCTCCCCGGCTCGACCGCCCGCTCCCGGGATACCCGCTAGTCCACGCTCGCCCTTCAAATCTCACAATGAGCTCCTCTGCATTCCCTTGCTCATTTCCATTCGATGTTTACTTGAACACCATGAACACCTTTGCAAAGAGCAATGGAATGCGTGAAGGGTAGTGGGGAAACCTTGGCTCCAGGGAGTCCAGGGCGGCCGGGCTGATTGATGGCCTCTCCGCGCTCTCCCTTGCGTCCGTCCTTGCCGGGGAAGCCGGCGAGGCCGGGGGCGCCGGGCTGACCGTCCAGGCCCGGGAGGCCGGGTATGCCGAGGGTGCCCTTGGGTCCGGGGATGCCGGTGTAGCCCTCGGGGCCGGCGGGGCCAGGGTAGCCGGGGCGCCCATTGTCCCCCGCATCTCCTTTCCCTCCCGGACGCCCGTCCGGACAACGCCCGCAGTCGTCGCCTGGACAACCATTCTCATTTTCCTGGAATCTTAGGGCCTAGAACACAAAATAAGAGAAATTATGTCAAATTAAAAATGTTTTTTAAAATAATAAAACAATAATGAATTTTGCCAATTTGATTTAAAATATTGGAACTTGCTATTAAAAATGGTTGCAAAGGAACAAATTAGCAATAAAGATGTCAAATGTTTAGCAAAAGTAAGCATCGAATTTTGAATATCCAAAAAAGAAAAACTTCAATTTGAACTAATTCAAAAGTTGGCCTACGCAGGGTGCCATTTTTGGGGAGACAATGTTTGGCCAGTAATCAATCTAGTAATCAATCATAGTTTTTAATTTTTTTTGTACTTTCTTAAAAACTACTGATTGCATAGAAAAAAACATCAAATAAGACCAACAAAATCATATTTGTGACAGAATGGTGCAAGCTGTGGCATAGCTGAAAATACTGGCTTCATCCTCCACGTTGCACGAAGAGCAGTGGAGGAGAGAAGGAAAAGGTGACCTCTGGGTCCGTCGATGCCAGGGAAGCCGGGTGGTCCAGGTTTGCCGACATAGCCGGCGGCGCCCTGTAGACCCTGTCTGCCGGGCTGGCCGGGTGGGCCCACTTTGTCCACGCCTCTCCCCGGGAAGCCTCTCCCAGTAGAGGGAGGAGAGAAGGAAAAGGTGACCTCTGGGTCCGTCGATGCCAGGGAAGCCGGGTGGTCCAGGTTTGCCGACATAGCCGGCGGCGCCCTGTAGACCCTGTCTGCCGGGCTGGCCGGGTGGGCCCACTTTGTCCACGCCTCTCCCCGGGAAGCCTCTCCCAGTAGAGGGAGGAGAGAAGGAAAAGGTGACCTCTGGGTCCGTCGATGCCAGGGAAGCCGGGTGGTCCAGGTTTGCCGACATAGCCGGCGGCGCCCTGTAGACCCTGTCTGCCGGGCTGGCCGGGTGGGCCCACTTTGTCCACGCCTCTCCCCGGGAAGCCTCTACCAGTAGAGGGAGGAGAGAAGGAAAAGGTGACCTCTGGGTCCGTCGATGCCAGGGAAGCCGGGTGGTCCAGGTTTGCCGACATAGCCGGCGGCGCCCTGTAGACCCTGTCTGCCGGGCTGGCCGGGTGGGCCCACTTTGTCCACGCCTCTCCCCGGGAAGCCTCTCCCAGTAGAGGGAGGAGAGAAGGAAAAGGTGACCTCTGGGTCCGTCGATGCCAGGGAAGCCGGGTGGTCCAGGTTTGCCGACATAGCCGGCGGCGCCCTGTAGACCCTGTCTGCCGGGCTGGCCGGGTGGGCCCACTTTGTCCACGCCTCTCCCCGGGAAGCCTCTCCCAGTAGAGGGAGGAGAGAAGGAAAAGGTGACCTCTGGGTCCGTCGATGCCAGGGAAGCCGGGTGGTCCAGGTTTGCCGACATAGCCGGCGGCGCCCTGTAGACCCTGTCTGCCGGGCTGGCCGGGTGGGCCCACTTTGTCCACGCCTCTCCCCGGGAAGCCTCTCCCAGTAGAGGGAGGAGAGAAGGAAAAGGTGACCTCTGGGTCCGTCGATGCCAGGGAAGCCGGGTGGTCCAGGTTTGCCGACATAGCCGGCGGCGCCCTGTAGACCCTGTCTGCCGGGCTGGCCGGGTGGGCCCACTTTGTCCACGCCTCTCCCCGGGAAGCCTCTCCCAGTAGAGGGAGGAGAGAAGGAAAAGGTGACCTCTGGGTCCGTCGATGCCAGGGAAGCCGGGTGGTCCAGGTTTGCCGACATAGCCGGCGGCGCCCTGTAGACCCTGTCTGCCGGGCTGGCCGGGTGGGCCCACTTTGTCCACGCCTCTCCCCGGGAAGCCTCTCCCAGTAGAGGGAGGAGAGAAGGAAAAGGTGACCTCTGGGTCCGTCGATGCCAGGGAAGCCGGGTGGTCCAGGTTTGCCGACATAGCCGGCGGCGCCCTGTAGACCCTGTCTGCCGGGCTGGCCGGGTGGGCCCACTTTGTCCACGCCTCTCCCCGGGAAGCCCTTCACTCCCGAGAAGCCCGGCGAGCCCTGCTCACCCGGCTGCCCCGGCATCCCGTCCCGCCCGTTCTTCCCCGGAAAGCCTTCAATCCATCCCTCTCCTCATCCCCATCCATCAGGCGACTCCCGGCAACCTTCGGGCCCAGTGACGTCGAGGCCGGGAGCTCCAGGCTCTCCGGGCAGGCCCTGGAGGCCGGGGCGTCCAGGTGCCCCCGGGTCTCCGTCTCGTCCTCGCTTGCCGTCGATGCCGCGAATGCCCTTCTCCGTCAGACCCTGAGGCCCAGGCTGGCCCTGCAGACCCGGCGGTCCAGGAGCCCCGGACGGTCCACGTGGCCCAACGCCGCCACCCAACCCCGGCTGGCCTGACAGGGCAAGGCTGCTGTGGATGGAGGAGGAAGTGAGGGGGGCTCTATGAGGAAGGGGAACCGGAGAGGCCCTTGGGTCCCTGAAAGCCGGGCGGGCCCTGGATGCCGATGGAGCCTGGGAGGCCCCGACCCACGCCGAATTCCCCGGGAGCACCAGGATCGCCCTGCCCGCCGCGCATTCCCGGATAGCCGCTGTCACCAGGCAGACCCTGGACAGACGCCATCCCTCTCTCCATGCCACTCAAGATAGGGGAGTGCAGAACCTTAGAGCCGGGGAATCCGCCCTGGCCCTCCAGGCCTGGGGTGCCTTTGTCGCCCTTCTGACCGGGCAAGCCGCGCGGTCCGTCTTTGCCCCGCTTGCCGCGCTTGCCCTCGGGGCCAAAGTCTCCCTTCTCCGCCTGAACACCCGGGAAGCCCGGAGCGCCGTCAGGACCCGCGAAGCCTCTTCAGACATCAATCCTTGCCGCCGATTGCAAGTGATTTGAAAGGCGCACTTGAGTCCTTCAGGGCCCTGACCTCCTTTCTCACCCTTCTGGCCAGGATTGCCGGGCGGGCCTTGGATGATCTCGATCTCCTCCGGGCCTCGCCCTTCTGCGAAACTCCCAGGCGGTCCTGTGAGGAGAAAAGCATGGACTCAAGGGCCTAGCGATGAAGGCAGAAAGGTACCAGGTCTCCCGGGCAAGCCATTCTTGCCCTTCTCGCCTTTCTGGCCGACGTTGGGCTGGGGCATGATGCCCTTCGGCCCTGGGTCCCCCGCCAGACCCGGCGGTCCGTAGGGCCCCATGTCTCCCTTTTCACCCTTCAGTCCCGGTCTGCCAGGCTGGCCAGGGAAGCCCTGCAACTTCCCTCCTTCACAGCCCCCTAGAGGGTGGGGATGGGGGCAGGTAACGGGAGTGCCAGGACGTCCGGACTCTCCGCTGGCGCCCTTGATGCCGATGCTGTTGATGCCGCCCTCGCCGGGGTCCCCGGTCATGCCTCCCCGCCCGTCCTCCCCGTCCGGCCCCCGGACACCCGGCAGGCCTTCCAGACCCGGCAGCCCTGCTCGGCCCTCAATCATCGCACTCATACTTGGCCTGAGAGAGAGGCAGAGGAGGAAGGGGAACGTCGGTGCCGTTGCAGCCGTCTACACCCTTGGGGCCGTGGGGGCCAGGGGGGCCGGGCTGGCCGGGGATGCCCGGCACTCCGCGGAGGCCCGGCTCACCTCGTGCACCCCGCATACCCTTGGCTCCTGCATCAGGTTCCACTTTTAATTGGGGAAGAGTAGAGAGCAGAAGGCGACCTCGATCGCCGAAGGTGCCGCCTTCACCGGGCAGACCGGGTCGCCCTGGAGGCCCTTCTGGCCCTGTTTCCCCCGGCTCACCCGCATGGCCCGGCAGCCCTGGGTGACCTGCTTGACCCTGCCAAGGACCTCAGTTGCATTTTGATGGAAGTTGTTTATAGGGTTGAATATTGATTGATAATTTTGGGGGAGTGAGTGTTTATGCGAATGCCGGCGGCATAGTGGGAGAGGAGGAGCGATGACTCAACTCGCAGGGCTTTCGGTGGCGAAAGTAAACTAGCCCCGCTAGATGGCACAACCCGCATGTGGCTGGCAGATTTTACTCCCCCTCACTCACTTTCAGCCCCCCCCCCCCCCCCCCCCCGCATCACCCACTTTTTTGAGCGCCGCCAGCCTTCGACGATCAATCACAAGGTACCCTTCCAATTGAACAGAATGAACTAGGCGTAAGGGAGCGAAAAAGAAGGGAGCGAAAGAAAAGGAGGACCGTTTCGCCCTTCTTGCCGGGACAAATGCAGCTGGGTCCGCAGCCAGTGCATCCGGGAGCTTGGGCGTAGGCGATGGAGAGGAAGGCGCAGAGGAGCAACAACTCCCGCCACCCCATATCCCTACTCCACCTCCTCAGCCTCGATCACTCTCTTTTTCTCCTCGCCAGCACTACGCCTCTCTACCTCAACACACTCCTACTTCTACACGCCATTACAAGCACAGCCACTTTCATTCATTTACTTCAAGAATTCATTCACCTCAAAGAGACTGCATCGCAATTTTCTGACAGTCAGGCGACCACAAAACGACCACGCCTTTGTAACACAGAAATAAAAGGAATGCACAGTGTTGCAAAATTATTCTGCAGAAATGAAGAAAATGAAAAAATAGGCAGCAAAACGGCAAATATGCCTTCTCTAGGCCGAAAGTGAGAAGCTTGAAGGGAGTCAGTTGTTTTAGCGAGGCCAGTGTTTATGCCGGCAAAAAGGGCCTCTCTTTCAACGCTCCCATCCTCCCCTTTTCACCTCAGCCTATCCAAGCCCACTCTCGGCCAACCCAGAAAGTGAATTAAAGAGGCCATAGGCCAGCAGACGCCCCAACAAACAGGCCAAAAAAGCGACCAAGTGGAGATAATATTCCCACATACCCACTCCACCGCAATCTCAGCTCAGGACTGCGCACAAGCTGAGGAGTCTCCAAAAAGCAGCCTGCGCAATCTCAGTCCGTCCCAGTGTGTCCAGGTGGACTCTGGCAACACTAGCCCTGAACTAGGCTGAGAGTTTGAAGGACTGGCGTCCAACTCCCCCCCAACTCTTGTATGCTTGCGCTAACCTATACACCCTGTGTGTGCTGGCTTTGGGGGTGGGGCGCTGTAAAGTCAGCCGAGCTAGGGAGGCGGGAGGCCCCCTGCCTCTCTCATTCAGGCGCTTACAAGTGCCTTCCAGCCTAGCCTGAAAGACAACAGTCCCAGGAAGACAGCCCAGCTGGCCACACCGCCCGCTTCCAACCGTCCGGCCAAACAAGGGAGACTTTGGGCACAGGAACTCTGGAAAGACATAGCCCGAAGTCAGCGCGCCCTCCTAAATCCACAACAGCTGCGGCTGAGAGAGAAATGAGCGAAGGCCCGAGGCGAGTGTGGGAGGGGGATAGAGGGTGAGGGGAGGGGGGGGGGGGCAGGGAGGCTTTGAAGCCGGGGGCTGTGCTGGAAGAAAGGGGGTAGATAGGAGCAGGAGAGGAGCTGGAGAGCCAGGGCGCGGTCTGTGGGGTTGTGTGCTGGGTGAGTATGTGTGTGTGTGTAAAACTTGTGCAGAGGGGCTAGTGAGCGGGGCGGCGATAAGCCTGGCACATTTGGGGGCAGAAAGGGTGGCCAGAGCCGCAGGCACGTCGAGTCACCGTCCTCTCCCTCCCGCCTAAACTCCGCCCATCCGCTTCTGTATTTGCGCCCATCCTCTCAGATTGCCACTTTTTGCCGGTGGGCCAAAAGCTGATAGTTAAGAAGCAGAATTTGATAGACTTGATACATACTGCAAAGGGTGATGGTCAGTTCCAAAAATCGAAGGTGCCCCGTTTCAAGTGACTTTGTGCCAGCTTTTAAGGCAATTTAGTTGCCATCTCTGTGCAACCAACCGTTTCCCAAAATATGGCTTCGTTGGAGAGAAATGGCCCATTTTGTAACATGCACTTTTTTAGGGTCTGCAAACCTGGAATTTCAGTTTTTTGAAAGTTTTGTTTAAGAAATTTTACATTAATATGGACTATTATATATCAATCGAAAGGTAATTTGGAAACAAAAAAGTTGGTGCACTTCAATTTTGGCATAAGTTTTTCTGAAAAACGTAATTTTGAAAAATCGGAAATTTTGATGTTTTAATTTTGGCACAAAAAAACTTATTTCTCAAACCAGTCAAAAAATTCAAGGACGGCACTATAACCACGTTAAAATTGAGGTTCTTGCGGTCATTTTGGTATATAACACTTGTAGTTTGGCCTTGTTACACACGTTATTTTTTTCACTTGAAAATTTGTACTCACTGATAGGCCCCATGTTAAAGCATAGGCAAAATGTGGAGAAAAAAATTTTTGTCTCAGATTTTCGTTTTTAAACTCTAAATATCTTCTTTAGGGCCCAATACACCCTACTGCAACATTGGTTTCATTTGTTTTCATCCAAAATGAGTCAATCCTGAATCGAACATTTCCTATGCTTAAGCGTTAAGCATAGGCTTTCTCATGATAATTGCCCATTTCACCAAGTTAGGGCCATAAACTGGCTAAAACTCAATCAAATCCAACAAATTTAGGTTTCAACGAAAGCCCAGGACCTTCTTGTTTGGTCCTGAGTAAAATTCAGATGTGTGAAATGTGCACAAGGTGCATGACATTCATTTATGTTCCGAGCTGCTCTCAGAGCTGCTCAAAGGCTAAGATGGGCTTAGTAACAAACTTGAATGTCATGCACCTTGTGTAAATTTCAAACATCTCATATTGAATCAGGACCAAACACAGAGGTCCTGGGCTTTCGTTGAAACCTAAATTTGTTGGATTTGATTGAGTTTTAGCCAGTTTATGGCCCTAACTTGGTGAAATGGGCAATTATCATGAGAAAGCCTATGCTTAACGCTTAAGCATAGGAAATGTTCGATTCAGGATTGACTCATTTTGGATGAAAACAAATGAAACCAATGTTGCAGTAGGGTGTATTGGGCCCTAAAGAAGATATTTAGAGTTTAAAAACGAAAATCTGAGACAAAAATTTTTTTCTCCACATTTTGCCTATGCTTTAACATGGGGCCTATCAGTGAGTACAAATTTTCAAGTGAAAAAAATAACGTGTGTAACAAGGCCAAACTACAAGTGTTATATACCAAAATGACCGCAAGAACCTCAATTTTAACGTGGTTATAGTGCCGTCCTTGAATTTTTTGACTGGTTTGAGAAATAAGTTTTTTTGTGCCAAAATTAAAACATCAAAATTTCCGATTTTTCAAAATTACGTTTTTCAGAAAAACTTATGCCAAAATTGAAGTGCACCAACTTTTTTGTTTCCAAATTACCTTTCGATTGATATATAATAGTCCATATTAATGTAAAATTTCTTAAACAAAACTTTCAAAAAACTGAAATTCCAGGTTTGCAGACCCTAAAAAAGTGCATGTTACAAAATGGGCCATTTCTCTCCAACGAGGCCATATTTTGGGAAACGGTTGGTTGCACAGAGATGGCAACTAAATTGCCTTAAAAGCTGGCACAAAGTCACTTGAAACGGGGCACCTTCGATTTTTGGAACTGACCATTAACTTTTTGAGCCTATCAAATTCCGCTTCTTAACATTCAAGATAAGATGTCTCCATCTTTGGCAGGACTGTACTAGACGAAATGCAAGCTGGTAATTGTTAATTTTTCGTAAAAATCATATTGCGGCAAAAGCAAGAGGAAAGAATAAAGTAGTTTGTTAAAAAATAACCAACACGAGCCATTTGTCTGATATGCGCTATTTGTTCTCTCATTGTCAATTGAACAAAATAATTGTGGCAGGGGAAGAGAACTATCAAAATCAGTTAATGCAGAAACGGCCAAGGAGAGCTTATAGCTTTTAATTACAGAGAACAAACCACATGCTTGACATAGACCAACTAAAGGACTTTGCAAGGTTATTTACATGGAATTAAGATTGTACGAGGCATATCATGTGGGCTTTAAATCTTTGCCAAATTTTTGTGTCCATCTTTTTGAGCTATAACAACAACTCTCGAAACAAGGTATTCTCGGCTGTTGCCAAGAGATACGCGGCCTCACTTAAAGATATCACCCAGATGAACCTTCATGCCAAATTTCAATGAAAAAACATGAATTTTATGCATTTTTAAATTTGTTTATTTGAACTTTTGATACATCGGAATTTGAGATTTTAGCAACAAATCGAGAACTATCAAACATTCAGTAACTTCCTTTAAACAGTTGAAAGAAACCACCTTGTCAGACGTACATGTCAAAATCAACTGATTTCATTGAAATATTATTGATTTATGCATGCTCAAATTTTTGAAACATCAAGATTTTGGGTTTTTGACTATAAATCAAGAAATAAGTAATATTTCAAAAATTCATTTTGCCAGCTTCAACATTTTGTTGGTGGGCCAAAGTCCAAAATTTGGTGGCCCAGTTGTTGCCCTTACCAACAATTGCACTAACCAACAATGGGACCACTAAGTCAAATCCCTAGGTGGAATGAAATGGACACCTGTTTTGGGCAGTGATGGAAGCTTGAAGATTATTCTGGACACCGAACGCCACATGTTCCCCAGGCCGGCCTGACCCTTACTTGCATGCATGGCAGGTAAGGGCAATAGTTAGTGCAATTGTTGGTTGGTGCAATTGTTGGTAAGGGCAACAACTGGGCCACCAAATTTTGGACTTTGGCCCACCTTTACGACAACAGGGCCACCAAAATTTGGACTTTGGCCTACCTTTACGACAACAGGGCCAACAAACCTCCTCTAACACGGGCCTTTATGGCCCAACACAAGGCCTTTATGGCCTAATGAAAAATTGAAAATTATAAGCTGAATAATGATGGTCTTGGAATTCAGAGATGAGCTGGACGCGGAAGGTGAATATGCTGGGCCTTGGTTGACCTCATCTCAATCCGCGAAGACTCAGCCTCGTCAGCAGCGATGAAGATCCTCCTCCCCGAATCGAGTTGCAAACGTTTGGAAGATTAGGCCGGTCAAAGGATGGCAAAAAATAGGTAAAAAATAAAAGGTGGTTGGGACTCGTAGGTTCGATTTCATCTCAGGCATTCATTTTTATTTTTGTGTTTCAAGTTGAGAAAACAATTGAGGCATTGCCAAGCCCCCGGATAGCCTCCCCCGGGGAGGCAGTTTTCTACCTCCCCCGGGGGGTCAATTTTCTAACCCCCCGGGGGGTCAGTTTTCTTACCCTCTCGGGGGGTTAGTGAATTTTCATTTTGGTGTAATTTAAAAATCCAACGACGATTAAGATCATGCGAGCAGTGATAAATGGTCCAGAATGGTGAATTTTTAATCTCCCATAAATTTCAAACCTTTCCACAAATTTTGCCACTTTCGGGACATGCAGGCTTTTGCCGGCTGCTGCCGCTGCTTTTGTTTTGTTGCCAGCCACGAAGCCTGCAGCCCCGACCACCTTGCCATCAACCACATTGCCAAAACTGCTGCCTCTCATCTCGACACAACAGTTGCTGAACTGGCGAATCCTTAGCTTGCCCGCTTGAGCTGCCCATTCGGTGCCGTTTCGGTATGTGGTTTACCCATGAAATGTGGTTTACCATGGGACTTTTTGCCTAACACCTAGTTTCCCCCGAATTTTGTTTTGTCATATTGTATCAGTGTTAATGATATTATCATAATTTGTAGTGTCAAAAGTAATTTGATGAATCTGAACATGATACTATGGGCCCACCTGTATTTTGGCAAAAATAAATTCAATATTTGTTCAATGTTTGATGTTCGCAAACTGAGCGGCAAAAACACCTGTCTGTTTTTGTACTCTTTGGTGTGCTTTTGCCGCTCACTTTCTATTTTGTCTATTTCTCCTTCTCCTGGCATCCTAGCCATTCAAAAACTGATGAACATGCTGTCGGCAGTTCGGCACTATTGGAATGGTTCTGGGCTGCGGTTGTGGCAAGGGTTAAAAATTTGTGGAAGATTAAAAAATTTGCCATTCTGGGCCAATTATGAAAATTTTTAAAAAAATATCAAAATCCATAATAGCTTTCGTTCGCATGATCCTTATTGTCATTGGATTTTGAAATTACCACGCAATGAAAAATCACTAACCCCCCGAGAGGGTAAGAAAACTGACCCCCCCGGGGGATTAGAAAATTGACCCCCCGGGGGAGATAGAAAACTGCCTCCCCGGGGGAGGCTATCCGGGGGCCTGGCAATACCTGGAACAATTGTACCTTCGGCAGGCCAAAAGTAAAGCTCTTTCTCCCAAAAATCGATTGCCCTAGGTAAAAGTCATGAAAATTTCAAAAAAAATGTTATGTTAGTTTGGCAATAAATTGCATTGTATTTTTAATTTTCGATTCATATCTTTTTGTTATATTTTCTTAATGAGTTTATTTTTTTTTATTTTTTCATAAATTATTAAAATTGTATTTATACATTTTATACTATATTAAAAGTGGAAGAAAAAACTGGTACCATCGGCAAACCAAATGTGGGTCTCTTTTCTCCAAATTTAGCAATTGCCTCGAGCAAAAAGTCAAGGAAATACATCTCCTATTAGTGGAATCTGCTGCGTCATCTGCATTTTGTTTTTGGCGCGCATGGAAAGAGACACTGAACTGCGCGCCAAAAACAAAATGCAACTGTCCAAGCAGCAGATTCCACTAGTAGGAGATGTATATCTTATATAATACGCGTGATACCACTTTGGGAGGGTACCTCGCCCGGGCTGGATTCTGCACCTAACCTGGCATATGATACCATTTTGGATAGATCTCAGATTGGACATTCTCTGGCATATACCCGCACCTGTGCCTGAATTCTTGAAAATGATGAAAATATCGAAAATGTGCTCATTTTGGTCATTTTCCAACTTTGTAGGTCAATAGCTCCATCAGTTTTCAACATTTTTTGGCGGACTTTTTTTTAAATTCAAGGCAAAACAATTCTGTTTTGAATTGCATCTTTACATTCTCAAGTTTTCAAAATCATTTTAATGAAAAATCCAAATGAGTAATGTCAATTTTCGCGATTTTGGCTTTACTCGGTGACCAGATGTTTCAAGGCATTTATATGGATAATATTTGATCACAGTGCTGACATCTGCTCCTAGCGATTAGTCTAGACTGGAGTCATGATATTCTGCACTGAATCGGACTTAGTTATGGCTTTGGCTGATGTTTAGTGGTCAGAAACTAAAAAAAACATTGCTCTGGGCTGTGCGGATTAGTTCAAAAATGGCTGAGGAGCTTGATGGAACCAGCATGCAGTTTGTTGGTGCAATGCATCCATTATAGCATCCACTCAGTGTGATCCTCAGTGGTGCAATAGTGTAGGACAAGATTGTGGACTATAAACACCATCAAAAGGTGGCCGCGCAAAGCGCGGCCACTGACCAATATTACTAGTATATATATATACATATATATATATATATATATATATATATATGTGTATATATATATATATATATATACCTATATATATATATATATATATATATATATCTGGTACCATCGGCAGGCCAAATGTGGGCCTCTTTTCTCCAAAATTTGGAATTGCCTGAGTAAAAAGTCAAGGAAATACAATTTCTACTAGTGGAATCTGCTGCTTGGTCAGTTGCATTTTGTTTTTGGCGCGCAGTTCAGTGTCTCTTTCCATGCGCGCCCAAAAACAAAATGCAGATGACGCAGCAGATTCCACTAGTAGAAATTGTATTTCCTTGACTTTTTACTCGAGGCAATTCCAAATTTTGGAGAAAAAGAGGCCCACATTTGGCCTGCCGATGGTACCAGATATTTCTCCCACTTTTAATATAGTATAAAATGTAAAAGTAAAATTGGATATTGTTGGCTATATATTTAGTTAAGATTTTATTAGATAAATCAAAAAGTGAATAAAAAAACTTATTTGAAAAATATAACGAAAAGGAACTTCGAAAAATATTATGCAAATTCATTGGAAAATTAACATATTTTTGAGAATTTTTCTTGTCTTAAACTCAGAGGAATCGATTTTTGGGAACAAGGAGTATTATTTTTGGTCTGCCGATGGTACCACATATTTCTCCCACTTTTAAGATAAAAAAATAAAAGAATAAAATAAAAGGATCAAAGAAGGTTTGAACCTGGTCATCTCTGAATCGAGTCAAATAGACAAGCCACTTGACCACACAGCCGCACAACTTCCTTTGTAGACTTAGACCATATTAATTGCTCAGAATTACCATTGAACCTTGCCAATTGATGCCTTAAGTACAGGCCGATTGAATACCTACTATCGTCCATTGAATAGATGCGGAGAAGGAGAAGAAGAAGAAGGAGAAGAAGAAGAAGGAGTTCGGACAAATGGTTTTGAGTGATTTTCTAATGATTGCTGCAAGTTTTGGGCGATTTCTCGCGAGTTTTGGACAATTCGATGATGCTCTTTCCAATGCAAAAAGAATCAGAACGATTGAATTCTTCTGTGAGGAGCAGGAGCCTTATCAATTTTAAGATCTAGCAATAACCCCGAAAACGTACACCTGGGTCGAAAAGAGGGGCTGGGCGCTGACGGTCGCTATGCTCCCTCGCGCCAGCCCAATAAACAGACAAAAAGTCAGGCATGTGTATAGACCGCGAAGCGGGCCCTTCGGGCCTGCTTCGCGGTCAAATTGGGCTGGCGCGAGCGAGCGTTAGCGAAGTGTCAGCGCCCAGCCCCTCTTTTCGACCCAGGTGTACGTTTTGGGGGTTATTGCTAGATCTCAATTTTGATAAGGCTGCTGCTCGTCACAGAAAGCTCCAATCGTTATAATTCTTTTTGCAATGGAAAGAGCACCATCGAATTGACTATAGTTTATCTTTTGAGTTTTGCACAAAACGTTTGATTTTATGGTGAAAAATGCAAAAAACCATTTGTCCGAACTCCTTCTTCTCCTTCTTCTCCTTCTCCTACGCATCTATTCAATGGACGATAGTAGGTATTTATTTCTGCCCCCCCCCCCCTCCCCGCCCTCCCCGGCTCCCTGGGCCTCCTCTATTTCTTTAATGATAGCTCCTTAGTTACACCAAGGAGTCGGTACCAGTGGTGTAGTGGTGTAAGCGATTTGACAGCTGAATGAAACAGGCAGGTTCGAATCCATGTTAGTCATTTATTTTGAATTTTGTGTGTTTCAAGCTGAGAAAATAACTATTGCAATCGGCAGGCCAAAAATCGCCCAAAGCATGAACCAAGAAAATTTCTCAAAAATGTCTTAGTTTGCCAACAATTTTAATTTTTGAAACTTTTATTTTTATATTTTTATATATAAACTTTTTTATTTTTATTTTTTATATATTTTTTTATTTTTTATTTGTGATTTATTTATGTAATAAAATTTGTTTATTGATCTATAAAATTAGTATTAATACATTTTATACTATATTAAAAGTGGAAGAAATATCTGTTACCATCGGCAGGCCAAATGTAGTTCTCTTTTCTCCAAAAGTTGCAAAAGCCTCGAGTAAAAAGTCAAGGAAATACAATTTATACTACTGGAATCTGCTGCGTCATCTGCATTTTGTTTTTGGGCGCGCATGGAAAGAGACACTGAACTGCGCGCCAAAAACAAAATGCAACTGTCCAAGCAGCAGATTCCAGTAGTATAAATTGTATTTCCTTGACTTTTTACTCGAGGCTTTTGCAACTTTTGGAGAAAAGAGAACTACATTTGGCCTGCCGATGGTAACAGATATATTTGTTTTGTTGACTTCAAGTCAAAAATCTGGAATTCTCCATTCTCGCTGAACAAGACTCATTCTCATTTTCTATCAATAGCAGTCATAGCTCATAGAAGAGCAGTGCCTACAGTTACTTCTTTCTACCAATAAGTCAATCGTCAGAACACCCGCTGAGCTGCTCAGTTGGACATTCGCAACAGAGATAAGAATCGTGTGTGCGGTGGGATAAATTTGGGTGCGTTGCCCCCCGCTGAGCAGCCCTGCCTATAAAAGAGGCTCAGTTCATCAGTTGGCAGAAATGGAGAAGAAAAAGAAAAAGTGGAAGTCTCAACATCGCCGCCAACGACCCTGGCCCCAGGCGACGGGGCCTTTTGAGATTGGCCGGCCTGGGGAACATGTGGCATTCGGTGTCCAGAATAATCTTCAAGCTTCCATCACTGCCCAAAACAGGTGTCCATTTCATTCCACCTAGGGATTTGACTTAGTGGTCCCCAAGCCCGATAAAATTGGTGGTCAAAAATTCATTGGGGACACCGGTTTATATTCCCTTTTATAAACCTCTCATGGTCCTCATAGGTCCTTCAATCAATAAGAGAGGTGGGGGGTGCAGATTTCGAATGATGGGAGGAAAATTGGGGGGGAAGGGAAGTCTGTGCGTGAGGTCGATGGGGAGGGGTCACGGTGTAAGTCGCGCAATGAAGTCATCTGAGCGTGCATCCGAAGCCGGCGATGTATTGGCAATCCAACAGATAGCTGGGCCCTCTGCAAAGTGATGGTGTCAACCACTGGCTATGGCTGCGGCTACCCACTTGACACGCCTGCTGCGCGCACTTACCCCCCTTTTCTTTTTTACCTATTTTTTGCCATCCTTTGACCGGCCTAATCTTCCAAACGTTTGCAACTCGATTCGGGGAGGAGGATCTTCATCGCTGCTGACGAGGCTGAGTCTTCGCGGATTGAGATGAGGTCAACCAAGGCCAAGCATATTCACCTTCCGCGTTCAGCTCATCTCTGAATTGCAAGACCATCATTATTCAGCTTATAATTTTCAATTTTTCATTAGGCCATAAAGGCCTTGTGTTGGGCCATAAAGGCCTGTGTTAGAGGAGGTTTGTTGGCCCTGTTGTCGTAAAGGTAGGCCAAAGTCCAAATTTTGGTGGCCCTGTTGTCGTTAAGGTGGGCCAAAGTCCAAAATTTGGTGGCCCAGTTGTTGTAAAGGTGGGCCAAAGTCTAAAATTTGGTGGCCCAGTTGTTGTAAAGGTAAAAGAAATCCAAAATTTGTTGGCCCAGTTGTCGTAAAGGTGGGCCAAAGTCCACAGTTTGTTGGCCCAGCCACAGTTTGTTGGAACAGTTGTCGTAAAGGTGGGCCAAAGTCCACAGTTTGTTGGCCCAGTTGTCGTAAAGGTGGGCCAAAGTCCACATTTTGTTGGCCCAGTTGTCGTAAAGGTGGGCCAAAGTCCACAGTTTGTTGGCCCAGTTGTCGTAAAGGTGGGCCAAAGTCCACAGTTTGTTGGCCCAGTTGTCGTAAAGGTGGGCCAAAGTCCACAGTTTGTTGGCCCAGTTGTCGTAAGGGTGGGCCAAAGTCCACAGTTTGTTGGCCCAGTTGTCGTAAGGGTGGGCCAAAGTCCACAGTTTGTTGGCCCAGTTGTCGTAAAGGTGGGCCAAAGTCCACAGTTTGTTGGCCCAGTTGTCGTAAAGGTGGGCCAAAGTCCACAGTTTGTTGGCCCAGTTGTCGTAAAGGTGGGCCAAAGTCCACAGTTTGTTGGCCCAGTTGTCGTAAGTTTGTTGGCCCAGTTGTCGTAAATTGTCCAGTTGTCCAAAGTTTGTTGGCTCCTTTCGATTTCTCTGGCCCCAGGATCCGACGGTAGGGCAGCAGGGCTTGCTTGTCCAAGTAAGTCTCAAATGGCAGCGGCATGCGGCCTTCGTCTCTATAGATGGGGAGGGCGCGGAGGAAGGAGGGCCTGAGCGGAGGAGAATGCACACCAGCTTCACTCGAGCCAGATCCCTGGACAGCGCTGCCAGCACTTTGCCCAGCACCAGCTCATTCACAAGCACCTCCTCTGCCCGCATTCCTTCCTTCATCCACTTTCTGCAACAAAAACCAACTCTGCTTCCAAACCTTGAGGCGAAAATGAGAGCAACAAGCAGGTGTAAAAGAGTGAAGGATTACGAAATCACAGGAAAATGGCGCTTTCTGGATGGCGTCCTGGGGTGAAGCACTCGATAGCATGACATCAGTTGGTACCAATTTTGTTTGCTTTGTGTCGCAATATGGTCCTACTACTTGCAATATGGTACTTTTTAAAAAAGAAAAAAGTTGCTTTAAAAAAGAGGCGTTTTTCGGTACACTCGATCAGTACAAAGAGGGGCCAACCAAAATTTTTTGACCTAACTTTTTTGCAGAATCCGAATCTCCGGCTGACTCCCTGAGCCCCCCCCCCCCAAAGGTTTCACCCCCCCCAAAGTTTCACCCCCCATGACTTTCACCCCCCCCCCCCCCCCCCCCCCCCAAATGTTTCACCCCCCCCCCAAAAGGGTACTATATTGAAAAAATTTTTATTAGCTTAAAATGTTTCTCTGTACATATCTCGAGGTTTAAACTCATGGAATTTTCATGTAGATGATTAAATACCTACTTTTTTTGAAACAGTTCGTCTATACCGCGTTCGTCATGCTACTAGTTAGTCTATACCGCTATATAGGGCATAGCCAACTAAAAACTAAAAGGCTCGTCCTTTGGTCATCACTGTCCTCGATGGGACAGTGCAGGCCTTGGCCGCCCACCGCGCAGGTCAGGGCGCCAGAGCTCCGGAGGCCGGAGGGCATGGGTGCGGAGGCCCTGGAGCGTAGCCTAGCATGCGAAGCAAATGACTGCCCTGCCCTTCACGGCAGGCGGCCTGCGGCCGCGCAATTAAGGAATAAGGTTGGTTTGAGTGGGCTGCGCAAATGGTGAATTTTGAAAATTTCATTATAAGTCGATGCAAGTCAATTTGACATGTCATACTTGGTCATTTGGCATAATTTTTGACCAAGTTTCAGTAAACACTTCCATTTTTATGTTTTTTGTGTTTCTTAATTCGATCAGTCTAAAACACAAATAGTTGCATGGCAAACAGCAGGAATTGAGGATCCGCGTATTTAACCAGCGGAGATGTGTAAGATTGCGATTTACATTTTTGTTAGATTTTCTGTTTAATGTTTATTTTAGAATTTAGCGAATTTCGTAAAACAGCTGAATGCACATCAGTTACAAATAAAGAAGCTCAGACAAAGACCAATTAAACCATTAGTTTACGAATACAAGTTCAATCATAATTAAAAAACGCCAAATTCAAATGAAAATGAAAAGAGTGTCAGGCAAGTAGAGCTTAGTAGGCGTGGTCTTCGGCCTCCTGCACTCCCTGGTGGGCCTCGTATAGGTGGTAGAAGCAGGTGGGCGGTTGGGGACCAGGGCCGATAGCGGAGGGAGCAGATGAGGCGGATAGAAGGTTGGCGGAGGGGACGAAGGGCGGCCAGCATGGCAGCTTCCCTGGGCGTGTTCCAACTCTGCTCCAGAATGAGGCGGAATGGGAGGCGGACTCTGGCCAGCAGGCCGACCAGGAAGGGCTCCGACGCCAGGTCATGGCAGCGGCGAAGGCGCAGTTGGCACAGTGCGGGGCGGGGGGCCAGGCCAGCTGTCGCAGGGCGTCCGCAGAGGGCAGCTGGGCCTTGAGTTTGAGGTAGCCGTCCCAGGTGAAGGAGAGGCTGCGGAGGCCGGACGGAAGGCGCGGGAGGAGGCGGACTAGCACACCGCTGGGGTCTTGGTCCAGCTGGAGGCGGAGATGGGTGAGAAGGGGCAGGGAGGCCAGGGCGGTGCCCAGCACGCCCAGTTCGCTCGCGTCCAGCTCAGCCTTGTAGGCCAGCCTTGTCCGCCCAATTTGCTCGATGGCAAGACAGCGGAGGCTGGGCGGTAGACTGGTGCCGTGGATGTAGGGCAGCCGAAGGCGCTCCAGGCTGGGGGCCAGCTGTGCCAGGGCGGGGACGGGATCGCTTAGGATAAAGCAGCGACGTAGGTTGGCCAGGCGCCGATTGCCGCCAAAGCTGCAGGGACATTCCAGGCGGAGGTGTTCCAGACTGCTGGGCAGGCAGTCCAGACAACCGTCCAGGGACTGGACCCCGAGGCAGCCGATGCTGTTGGCGGTGAAGGTGCGGAGATTATTGAAGGTGGCAAGGCTGGACCAGTCGGTGTGCACGCCAGCCCGGTGGTAGAGGCTGAGCAGCTGGAGCTGGGGCAGGCGTGCGGCGAGGGGCGCCAGGGCGAATCCGTCCCAGATCCTCAGGCGAAGGCTTCGCAGTGAGGTGGGAAGGGCTGAGTAGAAGTGAGGAGGAGGAGTGGCTGAGCAGAATTCCAGGCTGAGACTTCGCAGGCGCGGCCAAAGCGTGGAGCTGTTGAGGAGGTCGGCCAGATGGAGGCTGGCGAAACCATAGAGATCTGGCTGCAGACGAAGGCTGAGGAGGTTGGGGAGGCGGAGATTGTGGGGGAACTGAGTGCAGGTGGCTTGGAGGCGACGCAGCCGTTGGGCCTGGCCTGGGCGCTGGAGCAGGGGATCCAGCTTCTGGTCACGGTGCATGGTGATGCTGGCGTAGGGAGGCGGGTGGTGGACGGGTGGTGGGAGGAGGTAGGTAGTTTTGTGAGGTAGGGCTTGGAGGAGGCTGGCGGGTGAGGCGATGTCGAAGATGTCGCAGAGGGGCTGGAGCTGTTCCGGGTGGCAGCCTGAGATGGCAGCCAGGATAAGGCGTAGCAGCGGGCGCAGTACCACCACGGCTCTCGGCGGCTTCCTCTCTTCGCTGGCTTTTGGCATGCTTGGCAACATCGGATGTTTAGGAGTTGAGACTTTTAGGGTTTCTGAACTGAGTTATTATTCTCCTTGCTATTATTATTAATTGAGCCTATTCTATAAAGCACTGCTATTTGATACATGGAAATACATAAAGATCCAAACCATGCTTTTGCAAGGGAACAAGGCTAGACAGCCCATGTAAGTGGAGGTAGGCAGTATATTCTGCCAGTTCTCCGCTTAAGGCTTACAGAGCCAGGTGGGTTACAGGTGGGGAGCCCGGAGCGGCGAAAAGGGGGCGATAGGCGGAGAGAGAGGCTTCTGAGCATGTGAGCTACTGAACTGATAGAGATGGGAAGCCAGAGATGGGAGAACTTCTACGACCTCTGCTGGCAGGTTTGCTCAATTAGATTTGATTTTAGTTTTGACGCTTTAGATGAGAAGAAAAATCAAGTTCACTTTTTTCAATTTCTGCAAAGTCAGTCAAATTTAATTAACCCATTTTGACCAGTCTGTCCCTTCATTTGTTTTTTCAAATGTCAA
>JASANA010009430.1:0-54477 GCA_030248095.1 Ptycholaimellus sp. GST1_10 | reverse complement strand
TATGTAGTGTGTAACGAGGTAGTGTGGAAAAGTCGATTTCCAACTTTTTAAAACTGAGTACAGGAATGTTTAAAGGGAACAATCATATCTCTCCCATTGACCGCATCGTTTTAGTGCTTGCTGGCCCAATTTATGGCCTTTAATGCATTGGCAACTCCAAAAATGGCCAAAAACTCCGATTTTCGAGTAATTTTACATTTTGCTGAATTTTCTCCACCATTTTTCAACCAAATTATAACCGTCTGAAATTATAACCGACCGTCTACGTCTATATCGACTTTCCCCGCGCATATCTTAAATGCCTCTTAACGTCAAAACGAAATCCTGAGCTAGGATGGTTGTATATGTGGCTTATTCGACGCGTTAAATTTGTCTCTAGCTCGGACTTCATCGCGTCATCGCTCAATCCAAACAATGCTTTGTACGACAAAATATTGTTCCTCGAATATATAAAAACTTTTCGTGCTCTTTTCTTGAGTTGTGCAGGCTAAGAAATGGATGAACTTGTCAAAAAAAATACTCATGGGAAGGTGAAAGCTGAGGTTGTTGCTGAGGTCCAGCGGGCGACAGAGAGCTGGTCTGGAGAATAGGGAAGAGGGATCATCTTCTTGATATTAGAAACTTATTTCTTTTCAACATTTATGTTTCTTCCTCACCAACCTGAGCTACAGAGGAGAAAATAGCTGCAGCAAAATAAACATTCTTGTCGATGTCGACAGATGAGTGAGGTTTGAGCAAAACTGGCCCATCCATGTCGAACAAAAATACATTTTGCAATTTTAATTTTTATATTTTCTGCTTGTTTTTTAATATAGCCTTTTCAGTTATAGCCATATATAGATAGATATATCTATAGCCATAGATATAGCTATAGCCTTTTTTAGTTCAGCAATAATAGCCGATAGCAATTCCCACTGGTTAAAAAGCCAGAACATGCAAATTTGACATAAGTTAAAAAATTCTTATTTATTTTAGTATGGTAATGATTTTGTATCAACGTATAATTTTTAGTGGGAACATATTAAAAAACAGCAATTTGGATTTTTTATAAAATTGTTTTGCTAAGTTATGATAAATTATAAAATATACGTTCATAAAAGATTCTAGTTTTTCGTGGAACATTAGAAGTTTTATTTTTTCAAGTTATTTCAAACTTCAGCGCATTTATTGCCACAGTTCAATCTTGCAGAAGCTTTTCACTGTAATTTCTAAAGACTACTGGTGGCTTCTAAAAACTTCTAATGACTGGTACTAGTGGCTATCCTACATTTTTAAAGGCATTCTTGAATAGGGTCGATTCCCAATGACTAAGTGAATATTGCTAGATCATGTTTTCGCATGCCAAGAAATTGCTTTGCGTCAGTCAAAAGGCAGTTGTTTAAGAAAGCAGATTAGGAAAAAGACAAAACAACGCTCGCCTATCCTGCCTTTCGCCTAGGGTCTGCAGCTGCTTTTTAAAATTAGACAAGAACCATCTGTTTTGCAATATAGAACATGGGGAAAGGACGGGCCGAATTCGAAGATTGTCAGACCTGTATGATTTGCCAAGATCAAATCTGTCTGAGTTTTTTGTCTGGAAATTGAAGGAGCCGATGTTTCTGCAACTGATTGATAATTTCCAAAGGCGAGATAAATTGATGAGTGCATTCTTTTTCAGCAGTCAGGTAGTTTCCGGTTTAGACTGTTTGGTTGATCAAAAGGCTGTCATGAAGGAGGTGGATCGACTCATCGTGAATGTTCTTTTCCAATCACAGGCTGCGAATATAAAGCTTGAAACACAGGTTCCGTAATTACTTCATTTGTCGCATGCTGCTGCCGATTAGCTTCGACTATATATTGGAAGTAATCGGCTACTATCATAGTTTGTGCCACCTTCTTGTAATCTTCACTAATCTAATGAAGATAACCTGAAAAGGTGGAGGAGGGCCGCAAATCTGCCTGCAGGTACCCTGTTGCGGCTCCCAACTTTGTTAATGCGAATCTCAAGCGAAGAGGGCTTTAGCTGCTTTTAGGTGAACTCAGTTTGCCGCCCTAGGGCTGGCGGTGCAGAACAGGAGAAATTCCTTCTCAACTACCGAGCTGGGACCGATTTTTTCTCACGGGAATTACAACTTAAATTTTGCAGTGTTTCTGTCCCAATATGGCCCCATTGATGATGCGGGAAATGATTACTAATAATTTCTAATTGATATATGCAAAATCTGAAAAACTTTTTATAAGAAATTGATTGAAAAAGACCAAATAAAAAATTGAACTAAAATCGGCCAGTGCCAAGTGCAGTGTCAAAGCATGGGCCGAGTTGAAAATGCAATTTTTCAGTTTCTTTGATTTTATCTATTTTGTCCATTTTTTAGTAAAAGTTGTCATGTTTTTTGCACATATCAAATATAAATTACTTGCTCAATTATTCCCGCACCATGGTTTGGCCCTTATAGGAACAAAAAATAGATCAAAATATGAGCTGTAATTCTCGTGAGAAAAAATCGGTCCCAGCTCGGTAGGACATGAACTGCTCAGAAGTCAATCCGTTTCCGGGTCTCTTGTGAAAATTGTTTCACAAGAGGACGTCATGAAAAGTATCGACCAACTTGTCCTTTCGAATCACCATGTGCTTTTGAAGATTAAGCTCGAGAACACAGGCCTCAAAATCCCTACAAATCTCGGATGGCGGGGCAGCAGCCTACCTGTCCGCTTCAGGCTGGATGTATGCGCCCGTAGGCAAAATTTCTGTCGTCTTCACTCTTCTACTGCAGGCCGCCAAAGTGGAGGCGAAAGGGCAGCAACAGAGCAAATGCCCCATTTGCCACAATCGCACAAACAGCCAGGTACCCAGCTTCCAAACAAACAAATCGCCAGCGAAATTAAATCAGCTTTAGTTGTTTTTTACAGGCAGAGTGCGGGAAAAATTGCGACACCTGTGCTACTTGCTTTGGGAATGGGGTTGAGAGGCAGATGGGGCAGGGGAATTTGTCTATCCGATGCCCAGGCTGCAGTAAGGATCTGACCTCGGCAGTCGTTCGAAAGCACTGTGGCGAAGAAGCGGTCTCGGCGCTCAGAGACACATGGCTTCAGTCATATCCCTTGTCCCTAAGAGGATGCAAAAAGAGAGGTCGGAAGAGTGGACCGACCAGCAGTAAGCAGCAAAGCGAGTGCCAAATCTGCCGCCAGGAGACGAATAACAAGGTACCCAGCTTCCAAACAAACAAATCGCCAGCGAAATGAAATCAGTTGCTTTAGTTGCTTTTTACAGCCAGAGTGCGGGCAAAATTGCGGCACCTGTGCTGCTTGCTTTGGGAATGGGGTTCAGAGGCAGATGGGGCAGGGGAATTTGTCTGTCCGATGCCCAAGCTGCAATGGCCACGTCATTCATGCGCAAGAACTCTGGAGAAGCAACCATAACAGCCCCCAGAGATGCTTGTCTGCTGTCATGTCTCAGGGCCACCTGAAATGGATTCAGCTTCGGATCTGGTAACTGCGCCGTAAACCGTGACAGGTTAGAAAAGCCCATTTTGGCAGTTTTTGAAATGCTTTCACATTGCGATAATCGCTAATTGAAAGCTTATTGACACAGCTGCTTAAATGTCATACCTGTCGGCTTCAGGTTGAAAGTATGCGACCATAGTCAAAATTCCAGTCGTCTTCACTGCCCTATTGCAGACAGCCAAAAGTGGAGGCGAAAAACCAACCGCTGAAAGATGCAGAGCGAACGGAGCAGCAGCCTCATCTACAAAGCGTGGTGGCGCAGCAGCCTCATCTTTGGTTTTTTGGCTAGTTGAGCAGGTTCCTTTTGAATCACCTTGTTCTTTTGAAGATAGGGCTTGAGAACACAGGCCTCCAAAACTCTAGGCCGCTCAGATGGCGGAGCAGCAGCATATCTGTCGGCGGCAGGCTAGAAGTATGCGCCCATAGACAACATTTCTGTCCTCTTCACTGCTCCATTGAAGACTGCCAAAAACGGAGTGGAAGCATCTGCAGATATGGGAATACTTTGACAGAAAAAAGACAAATTTGGTGAATTTCTTGTGCTTTGTAAATGCTGATTCGATTCACTGCAGTTGACATCAGTTGTGAGAGTAGCTTTGAACCAAAAAACCAGTTTCGAAAAAAGGAAGTAGGAAGGAGACGTTCCGAACGAAAGTTAGACGACCACCTCACCCCGAGTAAAGAATTAAAAGGCGTGTCACACAAGGCATCAAAAGTTGCTAGAAAAGGGAAACTTTTGTGTTGACGAACGATAGAAACAGGGTTGTATGTAAGTATGCTCCGATTGCCAGCCATAAAACCTTTTAGCGAAATTAAAAACGAGTAATCCTATAGAAGGCATTGCTAGGATGATTATAGTTGCCCGAGCAGTAAGTATGCCAGTAAACAACCATCGGCCAGCCTAACCAGTAGCTTCAAATATTTTAGTCTAAAAATACTAACTCATGTGCTGTAAAACAATAATATAAGTTAAAAATAATTACTGGTAGAATGAAACTTTTTGTTTTTCCCTCAGGTTTTTCCTTCAAAGCTGCTGCAATGACCATCTTATTCGCTCTATCTTTTGTCAATGATCTCATATCACCTTTTGTCGCAAAGCTGTTCGACTACCAGTTTTGGTGCAGAACATAGCCTAGGCTTGTTGATGGTAAAAGTGGTAAAATTTAGTACTTGGCGCAGGCGCAGGCCGCAGAGGGTAGGCCAGTCAGAGCTCCAAAGGCCGTCGGGACCAGTGGAGTTTTTAGATGGACCAATACACATGAAATGGGCCTGTTAAAAGTTTAGCTCAAAATGGTTGTCAATTTAAATCAAAGCAAAAACTACGATTGTGCTACATCTTGTCTAGATCTTTTTTTGATTGAAAATTCATAAGTTTCTCTTGCTGTAGCAGTTTAGTCTTGGTCATGTGCACCAAAATTATGCCGAATTTCAGTAGTAAATCTATGCATTGATTAGGCCCTCTCAAGGTCGTGAATTTGGCTCACAACCTGATCTCCCATAGACGTGTGTTGTTGACATTTATGCTTGTTTTGACACTCGCTTTGATCGCAGATGGGATGATCGACAACCGGTGCCTACGCAAGGCTGCAATAACAGTCGTTGTAATCTTCATTGTTTCGTTATTTATCAACTATTCACTGGCACATCAAGCAACTCTTGTGCAACTGCAAAAACAGTTCCTGGGCTTCTCCTTGAAAGCTGGACAACTGCCTTCACGGCTGCTCAACTTGAGCGAAACGAGGCTTCCCAGCATCTTTGCTGCCTCAAACACCGCTGCCGTCTCCCTTCCTCCTGCCACCAGACTGCCTAAACTGGCCAACATGGAGCAGCCTTTTTGGCTGGTGCCAGGCAGCGAAAGAAAGGCTCCATCCATTCTTCCGAGCAGGAGGACCAAGAATGGAGCAAGGAGGAAGGTGCAGGCTGGGCAGGTGGACAACAGAGTCTACGCTTGTGCTGCCTACTGGAATCCGTTGGCCCCGGAGACTGTGGCAGTGCTCATCCTCAGCGATGCAGAGGCGGTGAAGGGGGAAAACCACCACTGTGTCTTCTATCGCAACCGCAGTCAAGTTGCCGAGACCAAAGGGACGGTTAGTGTACAGTGTGTCAGTGTACTGTGTGACGGTTTGTTTGTGTCAGGTAGCATACATCCAGGCAGTATTTATGCTGGAGCTCAGTTCATCGGCTTAGCCAAGAAGGAAACCAAGCATGCCACGAGTACAGTGCATATTATTTTGCACCATTTTGGACAGTATTTTTTGTGAAGTTAAAAATAAGCGAAGTGAGTTTGCAGGTTGTCACGCGAGAGCTGATGAAATGCACCTTTCCTGAAGATCTTGTTCCTCGACCGGAGCGACTCTTCGTTTATCGCTCATCCTACCAGCCATCCCTGCCCTCTCCGCCCTGGAGTTTGGCCATTGCCTTTGGGGATGCCATGAAGAAGGAGGGCCAGTTAGCTGCCTGTCTCAAGGTACCCATTTCTTAGCTGTCACTACTTCAAATATCGTTGTTAAGCTTCAAACATAGACCAAAGCAGAGAGGTTTAGAAGAAATGGCATTTTTCTTTGGCGTGTCAAACATTGATAAATTTTATTAAACAAAGGCGATAGCGGATAACGCGTTTTTTTATTTAACCAGAAACTTTTTACATTAAAGTGGCCTAAATTAAAAGAAAAAAAGATTGGACAAGCGTTCATTGCCATAAAGGCCTTCATTTTGGTAATTTCTTTTGTCAATTCCATAAAAGCAGGTAGAGAACCAGGTATATGACAGGTCAGCATCATGCCAACTGTAGTACCGAGCTGGGACCGATTTTTTCTCACGTGAATTACAGCTTCTATTTTGCAGTATTTTTTTCCAATATGGCCCCAATGATGGTGCGGGAAAGGATGAATAACAATTTCAAATTGCTATATGCAAAAATCAGAAAATGTTTTCATGAAAAATCGATTGAAAAAGACCAAATAGAAAATTTACTGAAAATTGGCCAGTGCCCGGTGCAGTGTTAAAGCGTGGACCAGGTTGAAAATTGTTATTTTCAAATTTTTTGATTTGGTATATTTTATCACTTTTTAGTAAAAGGTTGTTTGGTTTTTTGCATATATCAATTTTAAATTGCTTATTATTATTCCCGCACCATGGTTTGAGCCCTATTGAAACAAAAAATACTGCAAAATAGAAGCTGTAATTCACGTGAAAAAAAATCGGTCCCAGCTCGGTATATGAGAATGAAAATGCAGGCGCTTTACAAACAGCCAGACTGGCTAATGCTGGTGCAGTACTTCGAGTACTACCTGCTGCAGGGCGTGGAGCGCTTCATCGTTCGCTTCAGGAGCAGCGACCTCAGCCCATTCACCCACCGCCTACTGGCCCACTACAATTCGCTGGGACTTCTGGAGCTCATTGACTGGACCTTGGACGACCTGCCCTTCTGCTCCCAGAGCTCTGAGTATTGTGCAGTGGCACAGCATCAGGTTCATCGTTCGCTTCAGGAGCAGCGACCTCACCCCATTCACCCACCGCCTACTGGCCCACTACAATTCGCTGGGACTTCTGGAGCTCATTGACTGGACCTTGGACGACCTGCCCTTCTGCTCCCAGAGCTCTGAGTATTGTGCAGTGGCACAGCATCAGGTTCATCGTTCGCTTCAGGAGCAGCGACCTCAGCCCATTCACCCACCGCCTACTGGCCCACTACAATTCGCTGGGACTTCTGGAGCTCATTGACTGGACCTTGGACGACCTGCCCTTCTGCTCCCAGAGCTCTGAGTATTGTGCAGTGGCACAGCATCAGGTTCATCGTTCGCTTCAGGAGCAGCGACCTCACCCCATTCACCCACCGCCTACTGGCCCACTACAATTCGCTGGGACTTCTGGAGCTCATTGACTGGACCTTGGACGACCTGCCCTTCTGCTCCCAGAGCTCTGAGTATTGTGCAGTGGCACAGCATCAGGTTCATCGTTCGCTTCAGGAGCAGCGACCTCAGCCCATTCACCCACCGCCTACTGGCCCACTACAATTCGCTGGGACTTCTGGAGCTCATTGACTGGACCTTGGACGACCTGCCCTTCTGCTCCCAGAGCTCTGAGTATTGTGCAGTGGCACAGCATCAGGTTCATCGTTCGCTTCAGGAGCAGCGACCTCACCCCATTCACCCACCGCCTACTGGCCCACTACAATTCGCTGGGACTTCTGGAGCTCATTGACTGGACCTTGGACGACCTGCCCTTCTGCTCCCAGAGCTCTGAGTATTGTGCAGTGGCACAGCATCAGGTTCATCGTTCGCTTCAGGAGCAGCGACCTCACCCCATTCACCCACCGCCTACTGGCCCACTACAATTCGCTGGGACTTCTGGAGCTCATTGACTGGACCTTGGACGACCTGCCCTTCTGCTCCCAGAGCTCTGAGTATTGTGCAGTGGCACAGCATCAGGTTCATCGTTCGCTTCAGGAGCAGCGACCTCACCCCATTCACCCACCGCCTACTGGCCCACTACAATTCGCTGGGACTTCTGGAGCTCATTGACTGGACCTTGGACGACCTGCCCTTCTGCTCCCAGAGCTCTGAGTATTGTGCAGTGGCACAGCATCAGGTTCATCGTTCGCTTCAGGAGCAGCGACCTCAGCCCATTCACCCACCGCCTACTGGCCCACTACAATTCGCTGGGACTTCTGGAGCTCATTGACTGGACCTTGGACGACCTGCCCTTCTGCTCCCAGAGCTCTGAGTATTGTGCAGTGGCACAGCATCAGGTTCATCGTTCGCTTCAGGAGCAGCGACCTCACCCCATTCACCCACCGCCTACTGGCCCACTACAATTCGCTGGGACTTCTGGAGCTCATTGACTGGACCTTGGACGACCTGCCCTTCTGCTCCCAGAGCTCTGAGTATTGTGCAGTGGCACAGCATCAGGTTCATCGTTCGCTTCAGGAGCAGCGACCTCAGCCCATTCACCCACCGCCTACTGGCCCACTACAATTCGCTGGGACTTCTGGAGCTCATTGACTGGACCTTGGACGACCTGCCCTTCTGCTCCCAGAGCTCTGAGTATTGTGCAGTGGCACAGCATCAGGTTCATCGTTCGCTTCAGGAGCAGCGACCTCACCCCATTCACCCACCGCCTACTGGCCCACTACAATTCGCTGGGACTTCTGGAGCTCATTGACTGGACCTTGGACGACCTGCCCTTCTGCTCCCAGAGCTCTGAGTATTGTGCAGTGGCACAGCATCAGGTTCATCGTTCGCTTCAGGAGCAGCGACCTCACCCCATTCACCCACCGCCTACTGGCCCACTACAATTCGCTGGGACTTCTGGAGCTCATTGACTGGACCTTGGACGACCTGCCCTTCTGCTCCCAGAGCTCTGAGTATTGTGCAGTGGCACAGCATCAGGTTCATCGTTCGCTTCAGGAGCAGCGACCTCACCCCATTCACCCACCGCCTACTGGCCCACTACAATTCGCTGGGACTTCTGGAGCTCATTGACTGGACCTTGGACGACCTGCCCTTCTGCTCCCAGAGCTCTGAGTATTGTGCAGTGGCACAGCATCAGGTTCATCGTTCGCTTCAGGAGCAGCGACCTCACCCCATTCACCCACCGCCTACTGGCCCACTACAATTCGCTGGGACTTCTGGAGCTCATCGACTGGACCCTGGATGACCTGCCCTTCTGTTCCCAGAGCTCTGAGTACTGCGCAGTGGCACAGCATCAGGTTCATCAAATCTTCACAAAGCGTTGTGGGCCTGCTTGTAGAGGGAGGAGGGCAGGAGGCCAGGCAGGTCGAAGACAGATGTGGCAGAAGTAGCCAAAGTCGTGCTTGGCTGGGTCCTGGGTGATCCAGGCCAGGATCTGCTCCCAGACTTCCGGGCGGGTGGAGCCATTGCAGTACTTGTGGTGACAGCTCCGCCCAATGCAGCGGAGCTGATGGTTGTCGTGCACCCCATCATGGGGCTGGCACTTGGTGGAGCACTTGTCAATGGTGTCCTCCCAGATGGCCAGGTAGAGAGCCGCCATGATGGAATTCAGCTGAGGGAGGAAAGGAAAGCTTGAAGAGGATTGACCACCAAAAAAGAGTGGGCTTAGCACTTCAGCCAGAGGCCCACCCCACATTCACATGAAGTCTGGACATGTTTTGACTCCACTCCACAGTGGCGTGATGTCAAAGGAGAGAGGAGGAGAGGTGGAGGCGGAGTTGCTGCAGCACCGCCAGTGGACTCCCCATGCTCAAAAGTCTCCTAGAAGATGTGAAAGGCCAGCAGCACCCCAAAAAGTGCCGCCAGACAGAAAATGATGCAACCGAGGGCAGGGGGACCTGTTGAGTGGCCCCCTAGACTGCATGCTTGATGCCGTGGGCATCGACGATGGCGGGCAAGGCGTTGTAGTCCACAATGTTGCCCAGGGAGTTGCTGAAGTAGTCGGTGAAGCCAAGCTCCGGAGCTCTTGCCTTGTCCAGGTTCTTGTCAGCCTCTATTTTTCACAAATGACTTCTCGAGGTCCACCAGTGGGTGTGTCAGCTGACAACACCCCCTGGCAGCATGGGAAAATGCCTTCTTATTTGTTTTCGGCCCACGCAACATCCTACAATCTTACAATCCCACAATTCTACAATCCTACAAACAAATCTAAAATTGGGAATCTCCGATTCAGTGTTATATTCTCTCTTAGCTGGGCTCAATTTAATGATAGCACTTAAAATATCTTAAATGGGGTATAAAAAATTCATCTCTGATTACGTCAGATAGACAGACTGGCTCTAATATTACAAAATAGGGGATTATTAGAGCATCTGTTGAGGACTGCGTGCTGCGGACAAGCTATCGCTTTGCCTACACCATCCAGACGGACTATGACGAGTTCATTCGCGGTCGCAATCTCAGCCAAGGCCTCCCAGATCAGCTAGTGCAGCTGGACAAGGACCAGCGGGGCTCCTTCGTTTTTCGGCCCACTATCATTTTACCCTAGTGGTCTGTTCACAAGACTTGCCGATTCAGAGCTCGCTATGCCCTGATAGAGGGCTCGAAGGCACGGTTGGCAGTGGAAAGCTTGCCTAGGGATGCGGAGAAAATCAGAGCTCTCCTCCAAGCCCACCTGCCCTGGACCGGCTACACCTGGAAACGAGCCACTGGTTTTGCTTATCATCCACTTCATTTTGTTCGTCTAGCTTTCATTAATTTTGGATAAACGAATTTTCTGTAATTCTGCTAGGTCTCCTAGCGTCACGTTGCTGAAAAAATCTAATTGCCGCTATTCTTGACTGGTGACTCGACAGCATTATTTTGGAATGCCACATAGTTTGAAATCCATACTGCACAATTAACCTCTTGGCCAGCACAATTTTTTAAAAACAGAAAATCTCCTGAACTTTCTGGAACCACCAAAATCAGCAGCATCCAAACTATGATGAAATTTTTTTTCTCTTAGAAGGGCTGACCTCTCAGGCTTTGCACCGCCCCGCTACTCGCCCAAAAGCATCGTGAAACCGGAGACGGTGCAGAAGATGTCGGTGCACTACGTCTCACAGCACCACGCCCACTTCCACGGCCATGATGTGGACGCAGAACAAGGTCTGCGTTTCTTTGCAGTTTCATTTTGCTTCTGCCTCATTAGCTAGGGCAGGCTCTGATGCAGGTTTCATGTATCACTTCAAAAACGTCACAGCCTGGGGTTGGGGCTGGTTCAATGAGACAACGGCGTTTGCTGAATATGTGGATGATGCGAGGCTGGACTGGGAGGAGCTGCAGTGGGCCCAGATCCTTGTCAGCAACATTGTTGATGTGTTGCTAAAGATTTTGTGAATTTACCTGTTGCACTCAGAATTCTATTTGGCAAAATCTTAGAAGTATGTGATTACATCATTTTGCCCACTAGCCTTTTTGCATTTATTGATCCACTGGGGTCGAAAAAATCTATCTCTGACTACCTCAAATACATGATAGTTGTGCTTCAATTCTGCGTCATGAGGTGACAGAGTCTGGAAAACCCCTTCTGTGCCCTGGAGGGCGGAAGGCTGCCAGACACGCTCTTCTCTCTGAGCCCCCAAAAGCTTCTTGAGCTCAGCGTTGCTGCTCAGCTTCTTGACCGTCAGCATGGAGAAATTTGGCTACGTTCCAAACTGTCTGCTAATGAAGCAATACAATCGCTTCATATTTTTTAAAATCCGTAATAGGCTTGTTCCTTGGCTAAGAGAGGACCGTGCTTATGCTCCACTCACATGACCCCAATATCCGGCAACATAGGCAAGCCAAATTGAATCTCGTTTCTCCCAAAATGCAAATGCTCCCAACAAAAAGGCAAAGAAATATGAGCCCTTGTGGAATCTGCTGTGCCACCTGTATTTTGTTCTGGCATGTACATGAGTGGTCTGAGAACCTAAACAAAATGCAACTGTCATAACAGCAGATTGCGAAAACAAGTGCTTATATTTCTTTGCCTTTTTGCTTAGGGCGCTTAAATTTAAAGAGAAAAGAGATTGAATTTGGCAATATCATTCATGTTACTTCCCATTCCCTGGGTGTACGTGAGCCTGGAGACATCAATTTCAGGAACCATTGGCCTCTGGGCAGGCGCGGTGAGAAACTGATTTGTATTATTATGGAATCAAAATGAATTTTGATGTTGCAGAGTTTTATAGGCCTCATTCACGTGGCCATTTTCTTACTCAAGCTCTGCTCGGCCTGTGCCCTGAAATATCGCTGCAAGAAAGAACAAATAAACGACTCAGTGATACCTTGATCTGAAACTTTTATGCTTGAAGTATAAGTTTCGTGATTTTAAAGAATTGGGTTCATGCAAGCAAAGCGGAAACACGAACCCCTCTTAACCAAGGATAAAATATATGGAGCTCTGACTGCCCTGCCCTCCGAGGCAGGCGGCCTTCGGCCGTGCAAAAATCAATGTTTTTCGAGGTTGTGCAAAAAAGCGCCTTGAGTGCTGCAAATTAATGCGGGAAAAGAGTAAGGATGAAAAATAGGATCAGGAGGCGAAATGGGCAGATGGACGGATGGATGGCCGACCTCCCACTCTCACTAGTTCATTCTTGCTAGGGTAGACGCTGTTTGGAGCCATTGTGTCCCTGAAGTTCTTCCCCGTCTCTCTTATTGCTCCATTTCTGACAGTTGGCAGGCTACAACTTGTTCTCGCCACCAAGGCCGAAGCTCAAGGCCTCCCTGGTGAGAGCGAGACAGAAGCAGAGGAGCTAAAAAAGGCATAGCCTCTGAAGGGGGAGGTAGTAGAAATAAAGGGAACATGAATGACGGTGATGAAGGACATGCCCAGCCAGACCCCCAGGACACCTCCGACGGAGCCTAGCAGGGAGCTGGCCGTCACCTGCTGGTAGCGCTCCACTATCTAAGTCCACCCATTCTTTCCCAACCAGACACCCAACTGAACAAGAGAATAGATGGGGCACCATGGCATTGAGGTCAGGGAAGCCGACCTCCACGAAGGTACTGTCTTCCTGAAGTTGAGCCAGGAACGTCTCCTTCATGGAGCCCCCATCCCAGGCCTGTGGGAGGGGAAGAAGGTGAAGGCGAAGTGAAAGACGCGGGCCCAACTCGCCAGCGATCTGCAACGTCGCTGTCGCTAGTGACCGGGGGGTAGCCAGGCATAGCGCCGTCCATCTCCGTCGCCGCTCCGGCCAGCTCCACCTTGGCGGCAGGCGATGGATAGCCAGTTGAAGACACTACAAGTAACGCCTCTCAGACTTCCCCTCCCTCACCCCCAGAGTCATTGCACCGCTCAATTCGTAGTGATCCTCCTCGCAGGCATCCTGGCAGCTGCGGTAGCAGGTCCGTGTCTGTCGCAGGAAGCGGCTGATGTTGCGCCGGCTGTCTCCGCCACGGACGCTGCAGGGAGGGGAGGTCAGGGAGAGGAGCTGACACTGAGAGAACCAATGTTGTATGTCCTCGGGGAGACAGGGTCGCATGGCTCCGAAGGCCTCCTCTTCCAGGAGACAGCCGCAGACGTTGTAGACGGCCAGGCGCATGCAGTCGCTTTCGCACAGGCGTCGCGTGAACTGGCCATCTAGGGTAGGTGGGATAGGTGGTGGTGGGACTCCTCGCTAGTGGGACAGGTGCATAAGGGGAGGACTGGGATAGGTGCTGAGGTTGTAGTGGTCCTGGCGACGACACGGGGGCTGGCCAAAGATGGGGAGGATGGCGCGCATTCTTCGGAGGCTCAGCTGTGGGCTGGACTTCTTCCCCGCCTCCAGCATCTTCCAGTAGCCTTCCTTTGAGGTAGAAGGGAACTGGGATAGGTGCTGAGGTTGTAGTGGTCCTGGCGACGACACGGGGGCTGGCCAAAGATGGGGAGGATGGCGCGCATTCTTCGGAGGCTCAGCTGTAGGCTGGACTTCTTCCCCGCCTCCAGCATCTTCCAGTAGCCTTCCTTTGAGGTAGAAGGGAACTGGGATAGGTGCTGAGGTTGTAGTGGTCCTGGCGACGACACGGGGGCTGGCCAAAGATGGGGAGGATGGCGCGCATTCTTCGGAGGCTCAGCTGTAGGCTGGACTTCTTCCCCGCCTCCAGCATCTTCCAGTAGCCTTCCTTTGAGGTAGAAGGGAACTGGGATAGGTGCTGAGGTTGTAGTGGTCCTGGCGACGACACGGGGGCTGGCCAAAGATGGGGAGGATGGCGCGCATTCTTCGGAGGCTCAGCTGTAGGCTGGACTTCTTCCCCGCCTCCAGCATCTTCCAGTAGCCTTCCTTTGAGGTAGAAGGGAACTGGGATAGGTGCTGAGGTTGTAGTGGCCCTGGCGACGACACGGGGGCTGGCCAAAGATGGGGAGGATGGCGCGCATTCTTCGGAGGCTCAGCTGTAGGCTGGACTTCTTCCCCGCCTCCAGCATCTTCCAGTAGCCTTCCTGTTGAGCGAATAGAGCACATTCCTTGGCATTGCTTTAGAGCTATGGGCTTAGGGAAGCAGCATAATGAAAACAAGTTTAAGAGGAGAGTTTGAGAATGTCGGTTCATGTCTGCATTGCCGAATTTCGGAATAATCAACCTCGATATACGGTGTTGGCGTAGCTTGAATCACAAAACCCACTTCCAGATTATTCATTATCACAGTAGAAAGGTATTCTGTCCTGTTCAGAAAGAGTATGAGAATCAGTTTCTCGTCTAAAAAGCACAAATTTTGCTAATAATTGATTGTGGTTTGGATACCGGGAAAGGAGATATTTTTTTCGAGATTCAGTTGGAAACAGCGACCAAACTGGTGGCTGTAGACTTTGCGAACCCTCACAGACCCAACTTCACTTGCCGAAGGGTTTTCTTGGCAAACTTCTTCATTATTAAGCCTCTGCAAATTTTGATTAATTATTATGTGCTGCATTTTGAAGCAGAAAAGAAGCCTCGAATAGCGGTTAGCATTACACCTCGCATATTTTTCAAAATATTCTCAACTTCAACATTTCCAGTTTTATCAAGGTATAGCATATCATTATTATTTTGAAAGATGACATACTGCTATTTTGCAAACACAAAAAAGCTAAACAGCACCTTTTCCCCTGCTAAACGAGTAAACTTGAAAATGTCCTCGCAGCTGTGACCCAGGGCAGTAAACAAGGAAGAAACATTGTCAAAGCCCTGCGATTTTCGCCAAGCAGTAAAGGCCGGTGTCATAGTCGCAGCCGATTTTCCATAGTCTGTCTTCAAATCGCCCATTCAGGGTCTTGGATTAAGCAATCCAAATGGCTTGCTAGGTTCGAGAAGATATAGCGAGTTGGGTCGCCCATGGTGCTCATGAGAAAGCGAACGTTGTCCAGACTCATATTCAGCGCAACCCGTCTGTGCCCATTTTTGGTTGTAAAAATCTAAACAAAACCTAAAACTGGACCTTGATTCCTTGACCCGATTGAAGTTGCAGATGGTGAGATAGGGGAAGGGCAGGGAGTCCTGCATCTCCATGTGCATGGAGGTGCTCCAGTTGCTGTGATCAAAGTAGGCGTAGAGGACGGTGTAGGTGTTGTAGACCTGTGCAGCCTCCTCTGAGACGAAAGAGAGGATGCAAAGAAAGGCCTAGCCATGACCCCGGCGAAGAGGAGGATGACAGAAAGCCAGGCGCTGCGTGCAGGCCAGCTTTCTGCCCTGCTCACCTCCGCTGGACCGTGCATGGTGGTCGAGGCCAGCCATCCTTTGAAACTCTTCATGCTTTCACCTCTTCCTGCCTCTGCTTCAACTGAAGGGATCCTGAGGGAATGAAATTTGAGGAGCAGATAGCTTAGCGTCGCCAAAGCTTTTGCTGTAATCACTTTTGGTCTGCTCTGCCACTTTTTTGCTCTTTTGACAGAGGCATTTGATTAGTAAAATGATCAGTTTTAAATAGCTAAATCAGTGAGTTTTGAAATTTTGACAAAGGCCCTAGAAGTTATAAAAAAAGTTGAGTAACATGCAAAACTGACCTTTGAACAAAATAAAAAAAACAAAATTCAGGTCGCATACCGTTGAACAATTTGTGGTTTCTAAATCGAAGCTGGAGGAGTGATACTTTTTGTAAAAAACGATGAAATTTTATCCCGCTTTGATCCATGGCTTAAATTAGAAGCATAACACAATCTTTGTCATGGAATAGAGAGGACAAGAAAGTTAGGACATGGTGACAAAATCTTTCAAACCTTTCTACAATTGCATTGCATAATTGCATTCGAGTTTCCTTTTCTTAGATCAAAGCCTTAATAGTGGCTTGTGGGTAAGTTTACATTCACACCTGTCTGAATTTGCGACTGAAAGGATTTAACTCTTCATTGGACAATAAGATATCTGCCATCTTCTTTCGCATTAGCTCATATTTTTGACGACATCACTCCTCAATCGCCTCAATCGTGGCAACCCGGAAAAGAGCAATCCCGCCCGCACCAGATTCCCGCAACAAAGACCCGTGAAATGTGACTCCAGGCCCCCCTGCTGCTGCCTAGCCGCAAAGTGGATCAGTTGCTCTCCCCAAGCCGCATGCCGATGACACAATGCTTCAAACACGCCGCCCCCATCCTTCCGCCTCCTCCTCACCTCTACAGGTATCAAACCCCGCCTTCAAAGGACCCTTCCGCATTACCGCCTCTATCCCTCATACATCCCCCATCCCCCAATTGGCTACGCACCTTTGACCCCTGGTCAAGGGACGGGAGGGGGCGGGCGGGTGCGGATGACAAACGAGCGTTAGCTGGGCCCTCTTTTGTTAGCCGCCCTCATTCCCACACGGGGCTTCTCCCCCCTTATTTTACGACTCCCTCATCCCTCATCACTCCCATCCCAGCCTCCCAGGGTGAGCCATGGCCAGAAGTTCTTCCCCCTGACCCCCCACGAGTGCAAACAAGGAGCATTGCCTAAGAGGGGGAAAGGGGGGAGGCAGACCTTCTCCATGTCCGCGCGCGCCGTAAAGGGATCAACTCATCCCAGGCCCCTCCCTCTTATTGCGCCTAATGCCCCCCTCTCCCCCTCCTTTTAAGTTCCAGGGTCCCCCCCCCCAGGCCAGACCACCCCAATCAGAAGAGCTCTCACTTGGCCCTCTCACTCCAAACTCTAGCAGACCCTTCTCAGTTGGCAGACCTCTCAATCCCTCCAGCAACCCCAGCCATGGATCCCCTGCCCAGCTTCGCCTACTTCACGCCCCAGGCTGCCTGGTTCCCGCCGCCAGCGGTGAGTGGCCTTTCTTTCCAGCTCTTTCCTCTTCGCTTCTGTGCCTAGAATGGAGGCCTCTGGGAAGAGCATTGAAAGTATTGTTGATTGCAGCTGGGTGAGGAGGCCTTTCCCCGCTATGAGCTGGTGGAGGGCGACTCTCCTGCATCCTCTGCCTCCCAGCAGCACTCCGCCACCATCTCCCCGCAGATCCCCTCCCCGCCCGCCCTGCACGGCGTTGCTCGGAAGCCTAAGGTTCCGCCATTTCTCTCCCCACTTGGTCTATAGGATTGTTGGCCGATTTGCGTCGTACCGGCCTTGGCCATGGAGCAGACGAAGACTGTAAATGAGTTGACAGGCGAAGCGAGGCAAAATCAACTCGAACCTGAAAGAGCGCCGCCGGAACACCAACATCAACCAGGCCTTCCGCAACCTACAGGGCAGCATCCCCAATACCCCTGCGCCTGAGCAGACCCCGTTGCCCAAGGTTCCCTCCGCTTTTTCATTTTTCAAAATACAACAATATTTAAATGCACCTACTACTATTTACAACACTTTTCTCTTCCGTCTTGAAATCTGAAACATCAAGACCCTCAGTCCAGTTTATCTCAAAAGAGACGCATTGATTGTTGACAGATCAAAACACTACGCCTGGCCATCAGCTACATCCGGGAGCTGGAAGCCGTACTGAACTCCGAGTCCGGGGGCTCCCCGGTGTCGGAAGGGCGGGGGGCGGACTTGGCCGAGCTCTCCTCCGCCTTCGCCGCCTCCGTCGCCGCCGAGCTTCAGACCCGCAACTCCTACAAACACCGCGCCGACCGCCTCCTCAAGGTTACCCCCACCTCAACCTCCATCAACCCTAGGCACCCCCTGTAGTTCCTCGGTAGGGGTTCTGGGAAGCTGCATGCACCCATGAGTTGGTTTACGGTCTGGGAATGGAGTTGGGCGTTTAGGGGGGACGGGTTTGAGGAAAGGATGGTGGGATGTTGGAAGATGGCGGATGAATTGCAGGGCCTGGATGCTGGGACTCCGGCGCCTCCTCCTCCACCAGCCGCCTACGCCGTTTCTCCGACAAGCACAGCCAGTCTCTCCCAGCACAGCCCTGTCCTTTCCTACCCCTTCCCCTACGACCTCTACCTTCCCTCATCGCAAGCATAGGCTAGCCAGCCTTTGCTTTCAATTGAAGTGTGCATTGCTGACGACCAAATGTTTTGTTATTTCTCAGTTGCTGATTTTGAAATGGCTAAAAATTTTGATTCAGCTAAAAATAATGTCGGCTAATTGCTTCAAATCTTTACTGGTGATGTTATACAAAGATAAGTGTTTTAGTTATTTCTTGTATAAAGACGATGAATTTAACCCTCTGAGTGCCATCTTGCCTTTCATTCCGTTCGTGTCATCTGCTCACGTCTCAAGCCTATTCATTCACTCGCAAATGCCATACGTGTACAGGTGCCTCTGACTTCCCTTCTCTACCCTAAACCATATCGAACGCCGCTAACCAATAATCTGGCAAAGTGAACAAAAGACAAACAAGGCAACACGAGAGATGGGGCAAAGGCCAACTTAGGCACACTCCTCGTCTGTTTGCCCATTGTCTTAGCCAGAGCCCCTAGACTGAAGGAGGGGAGGACAGGAAGTGGAGCCCTCTTTTGCCACTTCATTGCACCGGAGTGCCTAGTGCTGTTGGGGAGGGGGCTCCGATTTCTCACTTCACCCTTTTACGGCTCATCACTGCCACTGTGCTCTTTTACTCCTCGTAAATCACTGCTCCTGACCAAAAGGTGGATAGAAACGGCTAACAAAAGGTGTCAGACGGGGCTCATTTTAGGAGAGGCCATAAAAGTCCATCATCATAATGCAGGGAAACCACGCCCTTGTGCAACAGCAATCAGTGTGAAAATTGCGGCAGTCACTGAACAGATCAAGCTTATAGATATTTTCATGGATAAAGTCGAAAATAAAAAATTAGCCAGTTCAACAAGTTCCGAAATTGAGGCTAGCGCCATTTAGTAGCGGCTCTTGCCGATGGCGAGTATGAGGAGGAGGGCGAAAACCATTGCCAGCAGCTGGAATAGACATTCTTGCATAAGCTGGCCGGGAGTGTGAGGATTGAGGCAGACCTCAAAGACGAGGAATGCGAGGGTGACGACGCCAATGAGCAGCGCTGCCCCGCTTGCTGTCCGCCAAACTGCTTCGTCGCATTTCTGCCAATTGGGCCACTTTTATCTGCCAGATTGTCAACTCGAAGAGAGAAAATTTATACCATATACCAATCAAACTAAATTTGGAGATATTGATGGCCATTAAAGAGCGAAATATCAAAAGCTAGAGAGGTCAGAAATTCATTCAGACTAAAAGTAAAGGGTTAAGTTTTCGAACCGGTTGGCCCACTTTTCCCTCGACGGCGCAGTTGAAGGTGGTGCCGGCGGTTTCCACCAGACTGCTTTCCTCGAAACCGCAGCAATCCAGCTGCAAAGGCTCACCTTACCGTCCATAATTCCTCCCAATGGAAGAGGCGAAGACCTTGTCCTGAACCCAGTCGGAAAATTTGGGGTCCTTGTCCAGGGCCTTCTTGAATTCCCTGATCATCACCTCCTTCATCTCCTCCTTCTTCACCAGGATGGCAATGCCCAGCCCGATCTTCACCAGGAACAGCACCAGAAGGCATCCCGTGAACTGCAATCGGGATACTTCATTTTCCTTCTTTTCATTTCCTGCTCCCCTGCTTCTAGTTTCGCCAATGTAGATGCCTGTTTGGTTGAGAATTTTAACGACAATATGTGTCCTCCATTCTAGTGATCTGACATGATCTTTTTATTTATGATAAAATTCCAAATAATCCAATTATGTATTGAAACCTATTGTTCTCCACGCAAAAACAAAATTTAATTTCAGTATTACATTAAGTATTGAGTCAACGTTTAGTGTAGGATTTCTAAAACGCTCTAGTCTAACTTATTCTTGCGTATTTAGATGATGTGTCAAAAATAGTACCAGTCCAAGGAGGCAGCGGTTCTCCATTGAAGCTCCGCAGCAGCCCAGGAATCCCAGCACCACCATCGCCCCCGACACTCCCACCAGCACCCAAATGGCCGGTCGAATCTGCACCAACCCTCATCATCAGCCTCTCCTCCACCAGCCTCCTCCCCCTCAACCGAGTCCAGTTGAATCGGCTGGAAGTCCTGGTAGGCCGTCTCCTCGGAGGCCTTCTGCATGGCGCTGTTGAACTGCCCCGTCGCACTGGGGTCCAGGTTCATCCACAGGCTCAGGCCCAGCAGGACACATCCGGCCGCCTGTCAATTGGGGCCCAGGTCAATTGGCCCCCAGGGACTTTTCGGTGAGGAGTTAGACGAAGATGATGAAGTTGACGACGATGAGCGCGAACTTGATGCACTTGTTCCCGCAGCCCGCCACCATTTTCCCAGCTGTCTCTAGGCTTTCACCAAGCAAAGAAAATCATGTCAGCCTGCATTTTCATTCCTCTGCAGGCTCCATGAAGGTGAAACGGGGTCGTCAGCGCAAAGGGGCTAAATGGGCCCTGCAAAAAGGCCCCCCGCCATGCATGGCTGAGGAGGGTTGTGTGGGTGGGCTGGTGGGTGTACGGGGGGAGCGAGGCTTTGTTGTGCTGGCCAGGCCTAGTCTCACGCTCTACGGCCTAATGAAAGCCCCCTTCCAGTAGGCTGTTGCCAACCGCTGATCCCATCGCCATGGAAACCTTCTGTGAATACCGCCAGCTAAGCCCGCCTCTCTTATCTAGCCGAGGCCTCTTGCGGCTTTGAGGATGGAGAAGACGGATTCATGGAGATCTGCAGCTCGAAAGAAAGGTTGTTTTGCACCTTATGGAACGCTGCCAACTGAGCCAGCAAAAGCCACGCCATACAGTCTGGAGGGATTGAGAAAATCCTGGCCAGAAGTCTACTTTATTGACATTTCCAACTGCTGGCAACTTTCGCTCTGCTCTATGCTATGATTCAACTTTCGAAAAAAACCAGACTCAAACTGGCCTATTCGCCTCGAGTCCATAGAAGCTGTGGCAGGGGCGCCGGAGTTCCGGTCCCCCTGGCCGACTGCTCACGCCAGTCATGCTGCAAGGGGAACAATGGCCGTCCCCCTTAGCCCCCCCCCACTCACCTTTCTCCCGCCCCCGCCCCCCTCACTGGCCCCCATGAAAATGCCCCCAGCCAGAAGTCAGCACACATACACACACACAGCTGGCTGGGGGCAACAAAAAACAATCCGCCCTCACTTTGTCCCTTTTCCAGCCACTCAATTGATGTTTCAATCATTTATAAAATAATATCATTGAGTCTTGTTCGGCAATGGGGAGACTTAAATCATGGTCAAAATTATTGCTGGGCGGCAAATCATGGCAGCAGCGAAGTGGAAGCATTTGGTAGGCAGCTGGTCTGGCTGGCAGGTGCAGGCGGGATCCAATTTCACCTCCGCCCCTAACGAACACAGCGGCCCTTTCAAGGCCGCGCTCTGTTTACCTCCGGCCTCTACTCCAATTTGCCAAATGCCATCCTTCTCTACTGCCCCCCTAAAAGTTGGCTTTTGCTTTTTTACCTTACCAACTTTCCTGCTTTATTTTATCCTCAATCCTCAGGTGCATTAGCCGCAAAATAACTTGCAATTCTGGCCTTTGCTTCCTAGGTCTTCATTTTTGCTCCCACAAATGAGGCTGCACTTGCAGCAGTGTGCTCCCATTAAAAGCGGCAGGAGCTTTTAGAGCGAGTGTTAGGCAGAGAGAGACAGGAAGCGGACTAGACGCGGCAACCTATGCGGATCGAGCAACGACTTGCCAGGTCGTCATGGAACAATGCCAGCCAGAGAGAGAAGTGATAATATGAGAGTGCGGGGGGATAAAGAAGGGTTGGAGGGGAGGGGGGTGCATCGGAGGCGCCGTCTACTCCTCCTCTTCCACAGGGGCCTCCTCGGCAGGGGGAGCGGCTTCATGGCCTTCGCCTTTCAGCTCTTCCAGGCCGTACTTGTCCTGGACAGAGAGGGGGGCTAGGGGATGGAGGGGAATGGAGGGGAAGGGACCTTCTTGACGGTCTTGAGGTTGGCGGAGAAGTCCACCTTGCCGCCCTTGGGAGCCCCGGCCATCTTCTTGAACCTGTCCAACCGACCCCGGTTGGAAACTCCTAGATGGAGGGGGCGAATAATAAGAGTGACTCACTTGTTGTCGTACTTGGACACCTTCTTCAGGGTTGGCTTCACACTGCAAATGACGACAAATCCTAATCGAACTAGCACTAACCCGAGTGCTTCCATCCTGGCCGAAGAAAGAGACTTACAACTTGCCGCGGAGGTCGTTGACGGCAATGGAGAGCTCATTGATCTGAAACACGAGTGCACTTGAGATTCAGGAAGATCTTTGTTGGGCCAACCTCGTGGTCCTTCTGGCGGACCTGGAAGTCCAGGTCGTACTTGGTCGCCTCCACCTCCGCCAGCTTGGCCAGCAGCTGACTAGCGATCTTCTGCAGCTCACCTGCAACTCTCCTTCCCTCCTCCTCCCCTCAGTTCCTCCTCCAGATCACCCTGGTTGTCGATGGCGTCGACGTCGGGGATCTTGATGATGCGCTGCTCGAGGATCTTCTTCCGCTCCGCCTCCCGCTGCAGCGCCTGCGCCTTCATCTCCTCCGCCGCCTTTAGCGTGAGCAGCTTCTGCAACCTTTCCTTCCCTCCCTTTTCCATCCTCCTCCTACCCCTCCTCCCCACTAACGCGGAGCTTCTTCTTCCGCTCCGGCGTGAGGAAGCCCTTCTTGGCCTTCTTGCCGGAGGACTCGGCCAGACGGGCGCGGACCTCTGCCTTCTTACGCTCGCGCTCCTGACGCTTGCGCTCCTCATCGTCCTGGAGACCAGAGAGGGATGATTAGAGGGAGAAGGGGGAGGGGATGGGGGAACCATGCCGCCGCCGCCCCCGGTCTCCTCCTCCTCGTCCTCCTCGTCCTCGTCGTCGTAGTCGGCGGCGCCGCCGTAGCGCACCTTCTCCAGCACCATCATCGTCTCCTCCTCCTCACACCTGGGGGGTGGCAGGGGAGGGATTGAGGGGGTGGGGAAGGAGGGAGAAATTGGAAACTGGAATTCGTAGTCCTGAAGATCCATGGCAAGAGCTGGGGGACTGGGGGCCCGAGGTCAGCTAGATTTCACTGTGCGCTGGAAACGGTGGGACAAGGATGCTTTTTGTTGGCGGCAGGGAGCGCGCCTTTGGGAAAAAGCTGCGGGAAAAAGGGAAATATTAAAAAAATGGTGTGCAAGATTTAAAGGCGATTTTTGCAAGAACGACTCCTTTTGTGGGTTTTAATTCATATACCTCTCCAAACATTCAAAATTTATAAGCTTGTATATTTAGCAAAAGTTATTCGTCTACCAAAAAATATTGTTGAAAGTTTTGAAAAAACCCACATCACCCCAATGCTTGAAACAGTCCCTTGCGTGTTATGCATTCTTTGAGTTTTGGGGTTGAGCAGGTATTGGAACCTGAAGATGTCCAGGTTAGTTCAAGCGAAGGAAAGCAGAGGGCATAAAGGAGGATATGGATGACTAGATGTCGATTAGCTTCGCTGGGTTGGCCGGTTAGCTGGCAGTGGAGGGGGGCAAAGGCTGCGTACAAAAGGAGGCAACAAGGGGAGCAGCAAAAATAACAGCACCAAGAGGCACCCAAAAGAAGCATGGAAAGGGTGGCACAAGCGAGTTGGTTGCTGTATCATTCTTTTCTTGTGTGTGTGTGTGCAGTATGGATGTAGGGGTGTGCAGTAAAGCAAAAGGGATATTAGGCAAGCCGGGGGTATGAAGAGTTGCAGAAGAGGTTGGCAAGGCGAAAGAAAGCAGGAGGAAAGGAGAGAGGTGGCAGAGAAGGGGTAGGAGCAGAGAGGGAAGGCAAGCAGGGTGGAAGGAAAGAAGAAGAGAGGCAGGCTACTCCTCCTCCTCAGCTGCGAGGGCCTCCCCCTCCTCCTCCTCGGGGACATCGGCGGGGGGCGGGGCGTGCTCTCCGTGCTCCTTCTTCTTCTGCGCCCACTCCGGGGCCTCCTCGGACTTCTTGTCCTGCAGCAAACCCCCTTCTTGCCTTAGGGGGGGGGGAGAGGAAGACGGAAGGAACCTTGGAGAGGGAGTCGAGGAGTTTCTTGGTGGAGGACTCCTCGCTCTTCTTCAGGTTCCCGCGGAAGTCCATCTTCTCCTTCTCCGCCATCTGCGCCTCCGCCATCTTCTTGAACCTGGGAAAAGGGGATGAGGATTTGAAGCCAGTGAGGATGCGCCAAGAACACGGCTGCCAAAGCAGACAGGCTTACTTGTTGTCGTATTTGGAGACTTTCTTGAGGGTCGGCTTCACGCTGGAACATCAATGAATGTTTCATATTTTCCCGGCAAAAGGCAGAAAATAGGTAACAATTTGCCGCGCAGATCGTTGACGGCGATGGAAAGCTCGTTGATCTGGAAGCGGCTTGTGGTTTGGGGATGGCTAGCAGTGGTTGAAATGGGAAAAGGCGGTGCACCTCGTGGTCCTTGAGGCGAACCTGGGAGTCCAGATCGTACTTGATCGCCTCCACCGCCCGAATCTTGTCCAGCAGCTCTATCGCGATCTTCTCCAGCTGACCTGTACCCAGCACGCAGAGCTTTCATCATTTGCCTGGACTGGCTTCCTCTTTAATATATCTCAATGTTCTTTTAGCATACGCATAATTTTTAGAATCATATCAAATCACCTTTTTAAAATCAAATCAAATCAAATCAAATGCCTTTTAGTCTCCGAACAAGAAGGGCAAATTGCATTCAAATTTTCTATTTCAGCCCCAGTAAATGTCTAGTTTGGCACAATTGTGTCAGCAGGTAGGCCAAAAGAAACCTTCGTTATCGATCTTGTCGACGTCGGGTATCTTGATGATGCGCTCTCCGAGGACCTTCTTTCGCTCCTGCTCCTTGGCCATCTGCTGGGCCTTCAGGTCCTCCGCCGCCTTCATCATCAGCAGCTTCTGCAATCCCTCCTCACTCACCTTCCCTCTCCACCGCCGCCAAGACCAAAGTGCACCCGCAGCTTCTTCTTCCGCTCCGGAGTGAGGAAGCCTTTCTTGGCCTTCTTCTTGTTGGACTCCTCCAACCGCTTCCGCACCTCCGCCTTCTTACGCTCCCGCTCCTGACGCTTCCGCTCCTCATCGTCCTGCCATTTTCTACTCATCATTTGTGCACAACCAATACCTCTCCCTTGACTCAAACAAATACTTTGACGTGCAAATGAAAAACATATTAATGAAAGCTCAATTTTAATCAAACGCCAAAAGTGGCTGAAACATTGTATCTCAGGTTGCAAAAGAAGTTTGTTTGCCAACCGAGTACAAAATGAATGTGATAGGAAATTGTTAATTTCCAGAGCGACCGTGATAGATAATTAAGAAAACCAATCAAATTCCACAATCTTTCCCAAAGTCAAGGCAGAAGCCTGGGAGCTGGTAGGCTGATCCTGAGATACTTACAGCAGCATTGCCGGCATCATCCTCGTCCTCCTCCTCCTCTTCGTCCTGCGGCCCTCCGTAGCGCTCCGAGGTCCACAGCTCCTCCTCCTCCCTCCACTCCTCCGCCTCCCTCAATTTCCCATCCTTCCATCACCCTCAACCGCACCCCTCAAAAGGCTCCTCACTCGCGTCGTGCAAAGTCCGCCATGGCCGCAATCAATGCACCTCTGCTCTGACTCACTCTCTACCTGGCTGCAAAGGCGGGGCCTAAATGTCGAGGCCTAAGGCTTCCTTCACACAGAGAGAAAGCCCAGAGCACACAGCCCCCTTTCCCCCTTCCTTCTCCCCCTTCCTCCTCTAAACCCCCCTCTTTTCTACGTCCCCCCTCTCAGCAGGGCTGGCCACGGGTGCCTGCCACAACGAAAATAGCGCTACGCCGAATGCTTTGCCTACCATTACATCCCTACACCCTCGCCTTCCCTCCCCTGCCCCTCCCCCCGCCCTGCCCCGGGCATGCTTCGTACACACTTTACACACCTCACACACAGAGAGAGGGCCTCTTTCGCCCTCTCCTGCGGCCGCCTCTACCAGTTGCTGCTTGCCCCTCGCTTCTGCACTCCTTCCCTCCCTCTTTCCCCCCTCCACTAGTACTGCCAAAGCCCCTCACCTCATCTCTCCCCTCGGCTTGCCATAAAGCCCTCTCTATCTCTGGCCAAGCGCCCCGTTTCCATACACACCTTCCAAAGCCCCTACCTCACCTGGCCGCTACTCTCGTCATCAATGGCTGCCTCTTTCTTTATGGCAGGAGCAATATGGGGCCCAGCAAGTAGATTAGCAAGCGGTGGATGGTAAACTGGCAGAGATGGGGGGGGTATGGAGGTAGCGGCCATTAAGTCGGTGCGGAAGGAGGAAGGAGGTGGAGCAAAGCGGGGCAGAAGAGGGTGGCGGCAATACTCAATTATTCAGCCGTCCCTACACGCCAACCACACACACTCACACATCCTCCTCCCGCCTCCCTTCCGCTCAATTCAATCCCGCAAATCCCAGCCCTGTGCAACCAATGACATGCGTCTGGCCCTGCTGCTCCTCTGCTGCCCCTCACTGCGTCGGCGAACGGCAGAGAAGGCCATTGAAGTTGTTCAGGAGAGCCACTGTCGCAGCCCCTACGGACCTAGAACCGGTCAGTGCTGGCTGGTGTTTGGCGGATTGGGAAGAAAGGATTGATGGGTGGGGGAGGAGAATAGGGATTTGTAGAGTGGGAGGAGCGAAACTATGCCTATTGGTCAGCTGCACCGGCTTCCGAGGAGGCGATGACCAATGCGGACGCCGGCCTCAGGGCTCTGGACATTGCCCACTCTAAGGCTTTCCTAAGCCGCTTCTTTCCAGCTGCCCTCGAGGTTGACGACTTCATCCTTCCTTGTTGGCCAGGAGTAACCAAAATTGTAATATGATTGAACAAAGTGTCATTGAACAACAACACATAAAATTCAGGAAGTTTGTGCTTACTATTCCTTGAACGTCCACAGAAAAGCACTAGAGGGTGTCATATTTTCTCCAACCAATCAACAAATAGGTCCGCCTTCGTGATCCAATGGCTCCAGCTAGGGAACTGGTTAAATTTGGACAGTTGAGCTGGCAGGTTTGAGGCCAACGAGAGCCTGGGGCTGGACGCGGCGGCAGGGATGGGCCGAATAGCCAGCCAGCTGCTGCTCCAGTTTGTGGCTGGGGTAGAGCTGGTGGAACTGGCCCCACAACTCGCCTCAGCCGCCCGACTAAACCTTGGTCCTCGGTTGCTTTTTCTTGCACTCATGACGTTGAATTCTGGCCTTGAATGAAATCATCCCGATGGTTACGCAGACATATTCAACTAGTAGTTATTGACAGAATAAGGCGGATATTCTAGTCTAGAATTTTCTTGAAATATTCAGGGGCTGGGCATGTGACTAGGCTAATTGCAAGGAATCATCGTTAAATTAGTGCTAAAATTGCAAGTTTAGTGAATGCTTTTGATATGCTTTCTGCAGGCTGCACTCTCGCACAAAACCTCCATCCATCAAAACAGTCGGCAAAAAGTGATTTTACAAAAAGACGATTTTCTATCAAACTATCTAGCAATGTGATTTAAACCAACAAATGAACAATTGAAGGTTGCGCGGCCAGGCTTTTGTGTGTAGCCTACAGCATTTCTATCCCAAAACAGCAGCGTACGACCTTGTGTGGCTCCAGGTTTTGTGCTAGGCTCACCTCAGCAAAAAGGCGAGAGACATTGTTGCAGTGGGGTTTGGAGAATCTGACTGAGCAAGAGTCTGTTATCGTTCTCAAGCGTCTCAAGCAGTCCCTCAGGTAGCTAGCTCCTTTCCTTGCATCGAAATGGCAATGCTTCCTTAAGCAATTCCTCTGCACTCAGACCTTGCCAGCTTTATTCTGCATCATTTGGATCATCAAAACAACAGTCCAAATATTCAGATGCCAATGGGCACATTGAGTCAAAAACGCAGGGCCAAACTGTTTAGTGTCCATCGGAAAGTGGAAGAAAAAAGGGGCGCTGCAGGAGCAAAGGCTGGCTGGTGGTGAAAGAGTCGGTGAATGTGGTCAGTGGAAGAGGCGTGGAGGAAGAGGAGAGCTTGGAAGGAGAGTACGCCTTCTATGCAGCTGATGCCTCCATTGTTCGAAGCAGAGCTCGCCTTTTGGCCCTCCTCCAGGCTGCAGGTCCTTCTTTCATCCAGGCTTTCTTTGATCTTTTATCTAAAGATGGTGTTTATATTTAAAACTTATTGATATAGAAAGAAAATTGGTAAAATTTATCCGTCAATGCTTCTTCTTACACGCCCCCTGGGAGGGAGCGATGGTGTCTTACATTAATATTTCCAGTTTTCTCTACATAATCAGTTTTGTTAAGCGTAAGCGATTAGTTTAAGCGAAACCTTTGACAGCGGTGTCTGAGGCTAGAGAGGCTGTGAAGAAAACTTAAGAATTAGGCTCTCAAATCGTTGCCGTCGAGTGCACCAAATCATTGCAACTGACAGGTCTGAAGATAGCTGCAGAAGATGAGCTCTACTGGCCCAAGACGAATTCCCACCAAATCGCCGCATTCCCTTTGCCATTACTGTTAATTGCTGCGCGATAAGATTCCTTCATTGCAATTTTTACGGGTTCCTTGGTGAGTTGCATTTTGTTTGTTTTTTTCGAAATTGTAGCAAAACTATGTCTCTTATCACAGCACCTGAGCAAAGGAACCAGCCAAACAAAGCTCCAGCCGCAGAACAATGAATTAAACCCAACCAAGTCGTCACAATAACGGAATGCTTCCAGCCCTAAAAAACGCATCCCAATCCCAGAGAGCAAATCAAAAACCCTACAATCATTCATCAGGTGCCTAGCTTCGTTGCGCCCAAAATAAGCAGATCAGATCACAACCAGGTAGTCCCTAATTTTGATGCCAGTCAGAGAGAGAGAGAGAGTTGGTGGAAGCGCCTCTCCTATCAGTGCAAACAGTTGGTATGCAGAGGAGTTCAGGCGGGAGAGGATGCAGCGTGTTTGGTGTAGATGTGTCGCTTCCGTTGGGCAGAGGTGAGCTCGGTGGCGGAGACCTTGAGAGGCCAGCCGCCCACCAAGACACCGGCCTGCACTGCGGCGCCTGTCGTCACCGCCAGGTCCGGGTCCACGCCGAAGTTCGGCGCTCTTCTGCAACGCCCGCTGCCATTATGCTAGGCAAGTACTTGGGCTGCTGATGTTTCAAGGTTGAATAAGGTCTTCGGATGAAGCGAGTTGGAGCCAATTGGTATGATCCAGTGAATCTAATTTCCGAACAGAAACCCTTTTCTGAATTAGGTTGAATAAAAGATTATTTTTTTAATGTCCCCCTATCTTGAGCTTTTCAAAAAAAGAAGAAAAGGTAGCTAACTTGAAGAACTCGCCGACGATGGAGCGAACGCGCGGAATGCGAGTGCTGCCGCCCACCAGCACAACCTCGTCCACATCCTCCTTCCCAATCTCCCCGTCCTCCAAGCAGGCCAGGATCGGCTCCTTGATGGACTCCAGCAGGTCCGCGTTCAGCTCCTCGAACTCCGCTCGAGTCAGCTGCAACAAATATGTCTCTAGAACTTCTTCTGAACAGAGCTGAGTCCTCAAATAGTGCCCGACCTTGTGCTCGAAATGACCCAGCTGAGGCAGGTCCACAGAGATGAGCGCCGAATGAGCAGCGGTGAGCTTCAGCTTGGCTGCTTCGATGGCCATACGCAGGTTTTGGATGCCTGACAATGTATGGCCGACGTTTCAGGGGATTTAGGGATTGTGAAAAGATGCTGTGAGACCTTCTTCGCTGAAAAGAGGCTGGCCGAACTTGCGGTGTATCTGCTTCTTGAGATGCTGCAGGACGCGTTGGTTGAAATCCTGGCCGCCTAAAGGGATGGCAGACTTTGGAACTCTAGGAAGCTGTGAGGGTTCAGGGTTCAGGGTTCAGGGGGAAACCTAGTCTGTTATTGCCTGCCATGGCGGTGGTGATGAACATGCCGTTCTGCAGCCACAGCAGACTTACATCCAAAGTCCCTCCTCCCAAGTCCACCACCTGCAACTGGCCCGCCTGATGTTTCACCCAGTTTTCTTACTTGTACAGTTATTTCCCCAACTAATGCGTAGTTGCGGCTCTGGTTAATTTTAGAAGCAATACAAGTGGTCAAATAAGTCGGTCAAATAACCACAACATATTCCACGCCCGGCTTCTGATGCAGGCCGTAGGCGAGGGCTGCTGCAGTGGGCTCCGAGATGACGCGCAGGATTTCGATGCCTGTCGACTAGACGGGATTCAGACTTTGCAGATGGGCTTGGAGGCCAAACCAGCGAGACGAGCAGCCTGTTTGGTGGCGTTCCGCTGGCGGTCGTTGAACTCGGCGGGGACGGAGATGACGGCCATGCGAAGAGGCAGTCCGATGGCCTTCTCCGCTGTGGAACGCAGACGGCCTAGGATCAGACTCCCGATCTCTTCTGGGCTCACGTACCTAGGCCGTGTATCATTGATTAGCTGAATGAAACAAAACAACTGCTTTAAAGCTTGACATTTTCGGGCACAAACGCGCTGTTTTACATCATCATTTCCCAGCTAGCTGATGTTTCACAAAGACACAAAGGTGTTAGTGTCCCATACAACGAGTGATATTAGGCTTGCCTCTTCGACTAATTGAAAACTCTATTGCTGACCTATGGCCGCCTTTGCCGTTGGGGACTCGAAAGGCAGGCTCTCCACTGCTGTTGAGGTGTATGGTGAATGGGTAGCGATCGCGGTACTCCTTCTGGAAGGCCTCGTCCTCCTCGAACACCTTCCCGATGAAGCGCTTCGCATCGTAGATTGTCCCCGTCGGGTTCAGCTCACTCTGCGCCACCGCTTCGTGGCCTATCAGAACGCTCCCATCTTCTCTGCAAACCACAGACTTTCGACGTTTGAACAATTTCTCATCAGCTGATGTTTCGCCAAAATATCCACCTCCTAATGCAACTAAGAAGCTACAATCCGGTTAACTGATGGGTAATCGAAATGTATAAATCAAATGGAACTGTTAAATTTGAGCCAACCTGAATGCAACGACGCTGGGAATGCTTCTATGGCCTAGGGCGTCGGCCAGAATTTCCGGCTTCCCGCTCTTGAAGTGGTAGACGCCTATGGAGGAAAAGGTTGTGCCTGAAAAAATACTATCCTTCGAGTTGCTGACGACTTTCTACGTCTCCGAAAAGGTCATGCCCAGGTCGATTCCGGCAATCCTCCAATCATTTCCATTTTTGAACCAATCAAATCAATTAGGGTCCAAATGCAACCGAGGCGGAGGTGCCGGCAGGTACTTCTGGTAGACATAGCCAACCACCAGGGTCAACACGGCCCCGGCCAAGGCTATGCTTCCGTAGAGGGACATCGCTAGCTAAGTGGAGGCTTTTTTCCGACGCATGGCTAGGCGGGCATCGATTTCATTTGGCCGGGAGGGCAAGAGGCTAGGAGTGACCAGCTGACTAGTGTGCAGTTGAGGTACACGCGTGCTTGCGTGAAGTTGTGGAGAGGAAGAGGAGTGGTGTAGGGACTATCTTTCTTCAATGGTAGAGGCGATTCTCCTGATTAGTCAGGCTGACTGCGCAGTTTGCTTGCTGCTGGCTGCCGGGTGAGTGAGTGTTCCGGTGTTCGGGCTTTGGGATGTAACCTTGTCAAAAGGCAGTTCAATTCAATGTTCTTAAGAAATGGAGTACCAGAGACTGGAAATAAACCGAAAATATATATATAATATCCATGATTTATTTAGTATTTGCCCTTGATTTATTTAGTATTTGCCCCGAGTTAGCTTGATATTGGGCTGGCGCGAGCGAGCTTTAGCGAAGTGTCAGCGCCCAGCCCCTCTTTTCGACCCAGGTGTATGTTTTGAGGGTTATTGCTAGATCTTAAAATTGATAAGGCTTTTGTGCTTTACAGAAACATCCAATCGTTCTAATTCTTTTTGCATTGGAAAGAACAACGTCAAATTGACCAAAACTCGCGAGAAATCGCAAAATGCTTAAGAACTTTTGAGAAAATCGCCAGAAACCATTTGTCCAAACTCCTCCTTCTCCTTCTCCTCCGCATCTATTCAATGGACGATAGTATATATAACTGGTACCATCGGCAAGCCAAATGTGGTCTCTTTTCTCCAAATTTTGTAATTGCCTCGAGCAAACAGTCAAGGAAATACATCTACTACTAGTGGAATCTGCTGCTTGGACAGTTGCATTTTGTTTTTGGCGCGCAGTTCATTGTCTCTTTCCATGCGCGCCAAAAACAAAATGCAGATGACGCAGCAGATTCCACTAGTAGTAGATGTATTTCCTTGACTTTTTGCTCGAGGCAATTACAAAATTTGGAAAAAAGAGACCACATTTGGCTTGCCGATGGTACCAGTTATTTCTTCCACTTTTAATATAGTATAAAATGTATAAATACAATTTTAAATTATTCGACAATTTTTGAAAAATAAAAAAATAAAAAATAAACTTATTAAAAAACTATAACAAAAAGAAAAGAATGGAAAATTAAAAATACCATGCAATTTATTGGCTAACTAACATAACATTTTTTGTGAAATTTTCATGACTTTTACTTTTTACTTATGGAGAAAAGAGATTCACATTTGGCCTGCCGATGGTACCAGAAATTTATTTCACTATAGTATAAAATGTATAAATGAAAATTTTTTTATTGTTGGTTATGTATTATTTTATATTAAGATATTTTTGGATAAAAAAAATAAATAAAAAATAAACCTTTTTTAAAAAAATATAACAAAAAGAAAATATCGATTTAAAAATCAAGAAATACAATGCATATTTATTGGCAAAATAACATATTTTTGTGAAATTTTCATGATTTATACTTCAGCAAATCGATTTTGGGGAGAAAAGTTTAATGTCATAAAAGAGCTTTAATTTTGGCCTGCCGATGGTACCAGTTGTTTTCTCAACATAAAATTTCCAAAAAAAACTGATTGTCTGAGAAGGATTCGAACCTCCCAGTTTTACCCAACTGTCTAATCGCATAGACCACTACACCACTGGTGCATATGCCTGTTTGATCAACTGAAGACTTATGAATAAATAAATACATGAGTCCCAGGGACCCGGGAAGGGGGGAAAGGGGGAAGAAATGAATACCTACTATCGTTCATTGAATAGATGCGAGAGCAAAAGGAGAAGAAGGAGAAGGAGAAAGGAGAAGGAGGAGTTCGGACAAATGGTTTTTTGCAATTTTCATTGTAAAAACATTTGTTTTTGCAGAAAGTCAAAAAAGAAACTATAGTCAATTCGATGTTGCTCATTCCAATGGAAAAAGAATTATTTGTGACGTTTCCCAAGCCGGTTTCATTGGCCTATGTTGATGAGGCGGGCGGAAGGGAGGCCGGGATCAGTCTGTATATTTTCCCCGAGATGCCCTAACCTGTTTCCGCTCTGCGACCCTTCCCTTCCGGTGACGATGAAAGAGAATCTGGCTAAGTTCCTGCTGTATTACACCACAGCGTTTGGTAAAGCAGAGAGCTGATTAGCTTTTCTGTACCTCGACCGACCACCTCTACAATGCTACTACAATGTCCGGCACCACTTCCGCCAACTTCCGCTTCTGCAACAACTTCCGGCCTTTGGATTTCGCCACCTTCCATTAGCAGCGATCGAGTCAAAGGCCCCAGTCACCGATCTACAGAGCCAGGACAGCGAATTGAGCCCAGCCTTCAATGCCGGACTTCGCTTCGCTGCCAGACAGGACACCCTGCAGCCCCAGAACTTCACTCAGCCAGAGCTGGCCTCGTGAACTTCTATGCGGCAGCAACTGCAACTGCAACTACGCTGCATGGAATTGAAAATTGACTTTTAAGTCTCTTTTCAATGTTCGTTCTTCGTCAGCAACATCGCAGCGCCGAGTTTCCAGCCATCACGCCATCCTTGGGTGGTAAACAGGAAACTCTGACGTCACATGGCACACTTGCTACCGTAATCCGCTGCCACTAAGGGTCTTGAAGCGAACTGAAAAGTTCTCTTCAAACAGCATCTCCTTTCTATGATTTCATTTTATCCTTGCAGATTTTATAAAATCATTGAATGCCGACAATCAAGATGACATTCGACTTCGCATCAGAGCATTGAAAATTAACTGAAAAGTTTCTTTTCGTGCTGACGTCATCAACGTCGTCTTCAGAATTTCATCATCCTGAAAGGGATTTTGAATATTCTCTGCAGCTGACAGCTACCAGCGTTGACCGTCTTCGATGCCAGACTTTGTAATTGGCCATTGTCAATTGTCAAAGATCATCGCTGCCAGCTCCAATCAACGTCGGCATGGACTCAACTCCCCTGCTTGGGCATCGAAAACTAACTGCAAAGTTGTCTTCATGCTGTCTATGCAAGCATCGTCGATGACAATTTCACTATCCTTGGACAGATCTTGAAATTGCCTGCAGCCATCAGTGAACCGCACATTCACTGCCCAAGTTCGAAAATTGGCTCCAGTCAGTTTTCAAACTTCTGGCCTCTGCTGCGATCACGCCGGCCAGCCAGACCAGCCATCCAGCAGAAGCAACGTTTATGCTACTAGAGTTTTGGGACAGTCTCTGACAGTTCTCAAAACTTCCTGCTGCCTGCTGCAACCTCGCCGGCCCGCATGTTTGTGAATCCTTGTGGATTTATAAACTTTTGAGCATCGCTGAAGAAAGCCGGCCAGCTTCAGAGTCAATTGCGGTCCTTCGACATCGCTTCATTTACGGATCTTTATGATCATGTAAACGCCGGAAAGCAACGTTGAATGACCAGGGCTAAACTGACTCAAGAGCGGCCTCTGCCTTCTGCGTGGACGACTACTTGGCCGGGTACAGCCTAGTGGACTATCTCCACCACTGCTTCTACGGCCTCCCAGTCTTCCACGACCCCAGCCTGCTCACCTGCAGCCAGAAGGACCTCTTCGAGGACGGCGCCGGCTACGAGCACTGTGCCTTCAAGGCCTACTTCCCCTGCACCTGTCTCTGCCAATGCGCATCGGGAGATTGTGCTAATAACCTGCCTCCTCCCCCTCCTTCTGCCTGCCATTGAAGATAGCGTCGATTCCGGACAAAGTCCGCCGCTTTTGCTACGGCTTCCTGGAGCACCACAACTGCGTCCAGATCTTTAAGGACTGCACTCAGTGCAGCATGCTGGACGGCTTCGACTGCGGCCTCTGCCACTTCCAGCCCAACCGCAGCCACACTGAACTACTCCAGGACTCCATTCCGATCAACGCCGACTATGGCTTGTGGCCCATCCTCTACTCCAACAGCAAGCCATGCAAGTCCAGCGTATCTGCCTTCTTCAACCTCGGCAACTACATGGACACCTTCACCGCCATGCAGCTCTGCCCATTGGAAGACGCCTTCACCCAGTTCCTCAAGAAGGCCTCAAACCCCGCCCTCCTCCTTCCTGCATCCCCAGAGGTCGGCAGTGTACAAGGCCTACGGAAAACTGGGCGGCTTCCACAACCGCTTCTGCAACTTCATGACCGCGTACGCCATCATGCAGTTCGCCTCCTGGAAGACGTCCTCCGCAGACCTTTTAAGGTCTCCTGCCCTGTACCCTTCCCCTTACTCCGCCCAGCAGTAAGAGGTCGGTGGTGTACAAGGCCGACGGGAACATGGACGGCTTCCGGACTGGCTTCTGCCAGTACGCCGGCGAATGGGCCAACTTCGATCCCATCACCGCCTCCTAGACTTTGCACTATCTGCAAAGCTATGCAAACTCTATCTACGCTTCTTTCGACAAGTTCAAAAAAATGGGCAAAGGAGATGCTAAACAAAGTTTGCGTAACTCAAAGGCCTATTCTGGAGCGGCGTTCTGGAAGCGCGGCCACGCTCTTCCACCTCGACTCCGCCTACTCTCTGGCTGGCCACGAAAGCCTTCCTTGGGCTGGCCTCCTGAGAGCAGCTTCCTGGGACTTCAGCTCAGTACAGCGAAGAACTGAAGAAACCATGCTGGCCCGGTATCTGCAATTGCTCACTGTCATCCCGAGCTGTGTTCAATTCCTTTGCCGCAGCTACCAGAGCAATTGGCCAGTGTCATCCCAAGCAGTGTCGATTTCTACCTCTGTCAACCCGAGCAAATTTGACATTGTCATCCCGAGCTGCATCATTTCTTCGCATCTCTCACAATGACTATTTGCTCAGCGTCAACCCGAGCTGCAAAAAATCATCGCAGCCAAAACAGAGAGAAAGACCAGCCCATGTCATCCCGAGCTGCGTCTATCTTCGCCGCTGTAAACCCGAGCAAATTGGCTCTGTCATCCCGAGCTGCGTTCAATTCGTTGCAGCTCCACAGCTACAATTTGCTCCACGTCATCCCGAGCTGAATAGATCCATGACACTGTCAACCCGAGCAAATCGCCTTCTGTCATCCCGAGCTGCATTCAATTCGTCACAGCTCCACAGAGACAATTTGCTCAGTGTCATCCCGAGCTACGGCAAGTTGAGGCGACTGTCATCCCGAGCTGCGTAACTTCAGCGCACCTCTCAGAATGGCCTCAACTCAACGTCGCAAGAAGCGAACAGAAAGTCATACTTTCTACAATTGACGGCCATCAGCCTGTCTTCAATGCCTCCAAGAGCCTCCTACAAAGGCTCTCCGCAATCCTCCAAGCGGCCCAGCCTCAACAAGAAGCCAGTGCCCTGCTTCTTCTACATGGCCGCCATCAACAACGTCCACATCCCTTACACCTCTCTACCCCCCTCCATCCTCAATTGCGACAGGCGTTTTAAGCTTGCCCTGCTTAATGCTCCGCCTTTCGCATCAACAGCGAATGCATCCCCTCTTCTGCCTTTAATTGGCCTGGGCCTCCAGAACTCCGTTCACGGCGCACAAATCACCTTGCCCACTCACTTTTCCGCCACTGGCCGAGAAGGAAGAGTACCCTGGATGGGAACCTGGACGAATTGGCCAAGGTTGAGCTGATCATTGGACGGAAGACCAGTGCTCGCATTGCCGCCATCAACGTCATCACCAATGACACCTCAAACCTTCCCCTCCAATCCTCATCTAGATGGAAGGTGAAGTCCAGCTTCTACTACCTACCGCCACTTCAAGACGTTTGTCTATCACAGCGCCGGCATATCAGCTGACCTTCAATCCACCTCCTTCCATCTTAAGCCCCCAGCAATGAGAGGCCAATCAAACACAGCCTAATAAGAGCTGCGCTTCGTCAAGTACTCCAGATTCGCCTGGCACCACTTGAACAGCGCAGAGAAGAACGCCAACAACCCCTACACCTCAAACCCCCCTTCTTCAATCCTTATCTGGAGGGGAGCCGAAGACTAGCTTCTTCTATCGCTGCTTCGAGATCATCACATTTCACAACACTGGCATTTGCAAGTCTTCACAGCACCTCCTCTCTGCCCCAGCCTCCCAACCTGGACCAGTCAAGATTGGCCTCGAATGTGCTTTGCTCAGCCAAGCATGCCTAGCTAGGCATCTCCGAGATGCAGAGCCTCTCCAGCCAGCACCTCTGGGACAGCGCACAGATGGACGCTGACACTCTCCTACACCCTATCACCCTACCCCTCTATACCTCCAAGCATTCCTTTGCGGAGCAAGAGAAACGCCTCTGTTGCTCCAGCAAACGCCGCTTGGACAGCGTACAGATGGATGTCGACGGACCTACTAAGTCTCCTGTCACCTCCACTCCTACACCTGCAACCATCAAACACTGTTCCAATTCGACTTAGCCAAGGTCGCCGAGCTGAACGCCTGGAACTTCTAGCGTGTCTGTGACAAACACGGCCTCAACCAGCTCTACCTGGGCAGCGAATAGATGAATACTCCGATTGCGCACCTTCATCCTACCCCTCTGCCTCCTCTTTAGAGGCCTTGGATGGAGCGGCATCGAAAAGCGCCCTCAAAGACTCCGCCGTCTTTGGCCTGAAAGCAGGGCACAAATTCCTCCGCTCAGCCCCAGTCAGCGGAGCTAATCAGCCCTGCCTTTCAAGTTAACGCCGAACGGGAACATTAAAGTTTAACTTTAATGAAATATTCGGCGGAAATTCTACGCTTCTATTATCCTAAAGGCGGATAGAAGAAGAAGTAAAAAGCTTCGGTTCTACGGCATCTAACTAAGATTTGCCAGCCTTCTAAACGGTGCAAATCTGCAAGGACTGCGGCTTCAAGGCCTCTGCCTATGGCTTCGGCTCCGGCTTCCAGGCCTCCGCCCTCCACAAGATGCCCATTGACCACCACTCATTCACCGCCAATCAACCGATTGCCAAGAATGATGCGTCAATGATTCTCAATGGCCAACACATTTCCTCCCAGCTTTTAGCTACTGAAATGCGTCTGGCACGGGCCTCCGGCCAACTCCTTTGTTCATCAAGCTCGGTGGCATCTGGACCGCTCTCAACTGTGACATGAACAGGTACTGGCCTCCGGCCACTCAAGGACAGCCTGAATTGGCAGGCACTGGCCGCTGGCCACTCAACGATGGCCTGAACTGGCAGGCACTGGCTGCTGGCCACTCAACGACAGCCTGAACTGGCAGGCATAGGCCTACGGCCACTAGGAGTTCAGACTGTCCCTGCGCTCCCGCTCCAGCAGCCTTCCTCTGTGGACTCCGACTGCGGACGGAAAGTGCCAAACAGCAGTAACTCACTCAAGTCAATCTGTCCCTGCAGTTCCCCCTCAGCAGCCTTCCTCTGTGGACTCCGACTGCAGGTGGGAATTGGCAAACAGCGTGACTCAACCTTCAAGGGTCAACCCCCCTCATCTCTAGCAGCCTTCCTCTGTGGACTCCAACTGCAGACTTGAGGATGACCACGACGCTGCATCTGCACTTCGCATTTCTTTCACAGCAGCCTTCCTCTGTGGACTCCAACTGCGGATTGAACCGTGAACTCAGATGCCAGCGGAAAGCCCCGTCTAAGAGCTATTAGGAGCCAGCGGGCAACAACTACTCGGCCTCTTGCTACTCAATCCATCGCCCTTATGGGGGGGAGGCAGAACGACTGCAAGGGCATGCCCTGCCCACCCTCTCCCACATTGCTGAGGAAGCGGGAGAGAAGCAGGTTTCAAGGCAGGGGGCGGCTGACATGGGAGCGGCTGCCACGTGAGGGAGCTGGCAAAGCACCCTCGTTCTTACTCACTTCGGGCAGTAGGCCCACCATGTTACTCTGCAAGGCCTAAAATGCATGTGCCACCTCGCGCCATCGACGGATGGGAGGAGGATGCAGAGGAGAGCGAATTTGTCTTACGGGACTCTGAGCTGACGAGCACAGAATTCGCAACCACACAGGCCTACTAGGAGGCAAATGACAGCGCCCAGCCTACCAGGCGGCTGGTATCAACGCGGGAAGGAGTACGGAACATAAAATCCTCAGCCTCCGTCGAACTCCGCCAGGGGATGATTCTACAAGCACAGACTACTAGGAGTCTGTTTAGCAGCTGACTACGCAGCTGATCTCGTCAGTGCGGGCCAGTAGGAGCCTGCCTTGCAGCCGAATTGGCGGCTGACTGGATGAGCGCAGACTACTAGGAGTCTGCTTAGCAGCCGGCTATGCAGCTGATCTCGTCAGTGCGGGCCAGTAGGAGCCTGCCTTGCAGCCGAACTGGCGGCTGACTGGACGAGCGCAGACTACTAGGAGTCTGCTTAGCAGCCGACTACACGGCTGATCTCGACAGTGCGGGCCATTAGGAGCCCGCCTTGCAGCCGAACTGGCGGCTGACTGGACGAGTGCAGACTACGAGGAGTCTGCTTAGCAGCTGACTAGGCGGCTGATTTCATCAAGCGCGGACTACTCCAAGTCCACCTCACAGCCATGGCGGCTGACCTCGATGAGCGCGGACTACTACGAATCCGCTTTGCAGCCATACAAGTGGCTGATTATGGCAGTGCGGCCTACTACGAATCCATTTGGCAGCCAAAACTCGCGGCTGATTCGAGTAGAGCGGACGAGAAATCATCCGCTACAAAAACCGACAACACTGCCTCAAGAACAGGAGCTCATCGAGAGCCTTTGGAGTGCTGCATTGCGACTGTTTCAAATAGTTCGTGGAGTGCACGGCAGCAAACTTCAGTTAGCAAGAATTGGCTAAAACCACCGCACCAATTTTGCCGCCTGCACAAGCCTCCGCCTACTATTTGTCACCGGGCGAAAAACAGCCCCCCAACCAGCACACCCTTCGCTGTACACTCCACCTCAGCACGCCACACTCTTCCCTGCAAACACCCCCTGCTCCCCCAATCTTCGCAATAGGGGAGGGGGCCGCGAGCAGAACAGGCCTACATTTTTAGACAAGTCGCAAAACAGCCGGGAGAGCGAAAACAACTGACGATTAATGACCCTCCCTGCGACCACACCCTTCTTTTTGCACCGCCCCAAGTGTGCCCCAAGAGCCAAACAGAGTATGATTAATGGCCCAGCCATACTGCACCAGCTCTCACACAGAGGGGGAAGGGAAAGGCCCTAGTGTAATCCAAGGTCTCCACACGAGCGGCGCGGACAGGAAAAAAGGGGGGGGGGGCAGAGGAGAAGACGGTATAAAACCCGTCCCTCAACACTTCCCTCCAGCCTCACAGCCCACACCTTCCCATCCGACGCCAGCTGCACTACCTCTTCTGACCCAGCCTCACCTGCATCATGACCACCGTTCCGAACAACCTCGTCCTCCACTGCACCGACTGCAAGGGACCCGTCGTCAACGAGCACAAGGTGGACTGCGGGGATTACAAGCAGGTGTACTGCCAGGCTTGCATGCGGGGAGAACTTGAACGCACCTTGAACCCACCGGATGTCCAATACATGGCCAAGATTTGCCGCAAGCTACTGACTACGAGTTCCGCGTCGTACCGCTGCCACGACTGTTGCGCCGCCAATGCCTGCCCATGGTTCAGCCTCATGGAGCAGCTAGTCTTGCAAGGCATCTATCATCCCAACAACATTCAAGAGCTCCTGACAAGCGAAGATGATGCGTACAAGGCCCCCTTCCTATGTCTCTGTGACGATCTATACAAGGCAGCTTGTATCTTCCTGGGGTTCAATGAGACTCGCCCTCCCCCCAAGGCCATCCCTCTCGAACTAGTCCTCAAAGAACCTCTCTTTATGGACCTCGACCCCACCACCAATAGTGACACCTCTACTGTTCCTATGGACAGTTCCACCCTCCAACGACAGCCGAACCAGGGCCAAACATGGCGAGGCCAAGAAGCTTTCCTGTCCATCTCCCCCAACCTCACTAACACCTCACGCACTGACACCTTGTTGGGCATGGCATGGGACGGACGAGACAGAACCGCCAGTCGCCAACAGCAATTGGAGGCTTACTATCAAGCCTACGCTAACCTCAACCGGGCCTCTCAACGCCTGTTACAGCTGACCACCCAACTGAAAACCTTGCCGCAGAATGATCCCAAACGCCCAGAACTGGAACATCAGTATAGACAACAGCTCGCGCAGAAGGAAAAACTTCAGGAAGAAGCCCGTACCATAGCCACCACCCACCTTGGATATAGCGAAGCCGACCTTCTCGCCAATTCAGCCAGAAATGCCACAGTTCCAGCTCTTCCCGCGACCAATTCCGCACCCTCTCTCCCGGCCCCTCCACACCTCCTACCCATTGAAGCCCCACCACAATCCGAGGAGTCCGCACACGCCCTTGTCCCCGCTTCATCCAGACAGCTCGCCCTTCGCCCGTGGCCGGGAGAGCTAGAACAGTACCCACACCATCCTCAGCACACGTACAATACCACTCCGGCATTGTACCACTCAGCTCTTCCAGTCAACCCACAACAGCTAGCTCTAACGCCATCGATACCACCAAACCAACCGCTTGCATTACCAGCGCCAGCGCCACCATTGGCAGCTATAATGCAGGCACCACCCTCAGCGGCACTGATTCCCCTACCAGCGCCCACCGGCACCATCCCAGCCCACCAGGGACAACAGCTATGCCCCTACCTGCTTCCTACGACACAGAGCATGCACTACTCTCAAGCGCTGGTTCCCAGACCAACTCTTCCTCCCCCAGTACCAGTGCACCAAGCCCATCCCGAACCATGAACCTTCCTTCGACAGGAACCAAACGGAAGCGTCGCACTGTACTACCCTCCACAGCCACCAACGAGAAATGATGTTCAGTCATTCCCACTACGACCCCCCAAACGAAGCACCTCGTTGGCCCACCCTCCAACCCCCGACAATCTTCGACGACCCTTCCAGCGATACCACTCGCCATTCATCAGGGAACAACCGGATGATTCAGTCATGAGCCTACGGCGTAACCTGCCAGAACCTCCACCAGCCACGAGGACACACGTGCACCCACATCATGAGACGAGGCTGCAGGTCGCTACTTCCGCCCCAGTCCGCATGGAGACGCAACATCAAGCACCAGCTACTTTCCTGTCAGTGAATCCTCTCGGGACCCAAGCGGCACTACAGGACGTCACCATGGCCGGAGTAGATACCACTACCAACGTCTCGATGACCACCAGACGAACCACCGTATCCCCAGTGGACATGGAACGAATGTCCTCGGTGCATGAAGGAGAGGTGCCACAACTGGTCATGGTCGCTGGAGGAAGGAACCCACAAAGTGCCATCCCATCAGGACCAACGCCGGGAGAAGCTGTGGGACCTGGGTGGGCTGTTGGACAACCGAACGCAACCTGACCCCAGGTGGCCTTCAGCATACCACCATCGCACTTCCAGACGCCGGCAGGAACGCGAGCAGAAATACCTGGGTCCACCCACCCGTCCTTGCCGGACCGCTCCACTCTTAGTGCACTGAGGTCGATGGAGGACACCTTTTCAACTCCACCGGCAGAGAACCAACCTCCAACACTGATGCAGCTGGCTCCCCCGCCCGCGAATGCCAAGCTTCCACAGGCACTACCCGTTCCCCCGCTGCGAACATCCACTATGGACATGGATGAGTCGTGGAGATATGGGCTCAAGGAGGACCCATCACAAGTAAGGGGGATGGCCCCCCGCGGCTACTACTACCATCCACAACGGGGCTGCTGGTTTTACGCCCCTCCACCGCCCCCACCCAACATGCAGCCAGGGCCGGAACCCACCCTTCCTCCCCTTCCTCCTCCACCTCCACCGCCGCAGCCGCCAATTGCTGAACGAACAGAGGAAGGTGGGAACAGTACTGCCGCGCCGCAATCGGAGATCCCCCTTGTCATGCCGCCAGAACAGGAGCCGAACGACGGTTTACCATCTCAGCAGGAAGTTCCGGCTCCGCAACCGCCCGTTCCCCCAGCACCTCCCGCGCCACCAGCTGGCGCGCCGACCAGCAATCAGCACCGGATTCAGGCTCCGACGGATCTGGAGATAGCGACACTACAGAGTTGCCAGAATGTTCTTCAACATCTCGCGCTCAAGCAGGAGAATGACCTACTCCGCCAAACGCTGCCGCCGTTGGTTTATCCACGCTTCAAGGGAGACCCGTTGGACTTCCCCACCTGGAAAGCGGACTTCCTTCACCTCATCAACCGTCTTACCACTGACCCCCACCGACGCATACAAGTGCTCGGTCAGTGCTTGGAAGGAGAACCCCTTAAGAAAGTCCAACGCTACCTGGCCGACCCGCTGAATTTCGAGGTGATCCTAACCCTCCTAACAAGAGACTACGAGAACCCCACCCTCCTGATCCAATGGGCGAAAGAAGACATAGAGAAGCTCCCAGCGGTCACTGATAACAACTTCATCAGCTTCATAGATCAACTCCGCTCCAGCTTCTACTTTCTCCTGGTGCAGTGTAGGATGCCGGAAACAAAGCTTCTTCACCTCACCCAGCCCGTCATGGAGAAGCTGACATCCCATTTGTACAGTCGGTGCATACAGCATCTTCGGCAAGTCCCACTCCATGACATCAGCATTAATCACCTCATCCCCATCCTCGAGGAAGAGGCTCAAATACTCCAGTTGCGATTGGTGATGAGACCAAGCCGCACGGATTCCCCGGCCTCATCTAGGTTGTCGCGACATGCTAGTCCTCGGACAAGAACTCACGTGCTCATGACTGGAGCTGACAAGATGGAGGACGCCAAGGAAACGGCGATTTTGGTGCTACCAGCGGAGCAATCCACATCAGAGGTCCAGTACAAGCCATGCGCCTTCTGTTTGGGCAATCACAGGGCGGTGGATTGCACCCAATTCACCACAGCCAAACAACGAAAGGATCAAGCTAGCAAATTCAGATGGTGCTATTGGTGCCTTTCGAAAGGACATGACGCGAGTGGCTGCAAGTCCCAGTTTCCATGTCGATTTTGTCAACAGGAACACCACCACTCGGCAATCTGCTATGACGCCTTTCCCGATCAACCCAGGACGCGATCACCTTCTCCTCATGGGCGGCAGGAGTCAGGTACCCGACGATGAGCTCACAGCGGGGATCGTCACGACCACAACTGCAGAACCCGCTCCCCCTCCCCCGATGACCAGCACGACCAAGACCAACCGACAGTCATGCTAGCATCGAGGAAAGGAAAAATAGACTCCGGCCCCATCATGTTGACCTTCCAGGCCCACCTTCACTCAGAGGATGAACAAGTGTCGACAGGAGTCTCCTGCCTGTTGGACTCAGGCTCTCAGTTAACGGCCATCTCGAGCCAGGTAGCGGACTTTCTGGGGCTCAAGACCCTGGATACTCAGGTCATCAACACCGGAGTTTTTGGACAGAGTAAGCGCTACCGGATGGCCATGAGGAAAGTACTACTCACCCTCACAACGGAAAATGGCTATGAGTTCAGTGGAGAAGCCTGGGTAACAGACGGAGATTTGTGCCCCCCTATCACTCTGGAGCCGGTCTTCCCGCCGGACGAGTGGGATCACCTACAGGAAGCCTATCCAGCCCTTCTCAACCTTCCACCCAGAGACTCAAAACGGAAGGTGGAGGTCGACATCCTGTTCGGACAGGAAGTCACGGCATACATGCTAGCCTGCGCAGCAAGCCAGAGTCAGTGCATCAGAGAAGGACTGACCATCTTCCCCTCCCCGATCGGCGACTTACTGGTCGGAAGCCCAATTCCTCCGATTGGGCCTCTCATGGAGCGGAAGAAGAACAAGAGGCTGACAGTACTCATGAACTCCTCAGCGGTGGCAGAACTTCAAGACTATCACTCGCTGGAGAGAGAAGGAATAAGCGAGGATGAGCTGACCACTACCACCGAGGAAGCAGCCCTCGAGAGTTTCCGGCAGCTCATCACGAAGACGGACGAACGCTACTGTGCACCCTTCCCGTTCATCGACGGGTTCCCTGAGGATGCGATCGACGGCCGGAACTACGCCTACACCCATCTCAAGTCGGCCTACAACACTTTAGCTCGGAAGGACCTCACCAGAATGTTCCACAAGGCCATCATGGAACAAGTGGAGGTGGGCTACTCGGAAGTTATTCCCTACACGGAGGATGCCCACAAGCCCGGGACTGTCTTCTACCTTCCCTGCTTCCCGGTCATCAAGACGTCCTCCCAACACACCAAGTGTCACCCGGTACTGGACCCAACGGCCAGCGTGACAGCCAGCAAGACGTTCAACGATCTGCTGGAGACTGGGCCACAGCTCCTCAAGAGTCTTCACGGCATTCTTATCCGGAGTTGCTTCTCCGAAATCATCGTTTTCGGAGATCTCGAGAAGGCCTTCCTTCAGATCCTACTGACCGAGGAACATCGGGATCTGACCAGGTTTCTCTGGGTCATCAATCCGGATAAGCCACCAGGACTGGGGAACATCCAATGTCTCCGGCTCAAGAGAGTCGGATTTGGATTCAAAAGTAGTCCCGCAGTCCTGCAAGTTGTCATCGATCTCCACCTTGCAAAGTACGACACACCGCTCGCCGAGGAAATGAAGTCGCTGACCTACGTCGACAACGTCGCCTTCACGGCGCGAGACTACGAGGAAGCTCTGAGGAAGAAGTCCGAGGCGAAGAGGATCTTCCGAGGAGCGGGCATGAACCTACGAGAGTTCACTTCGAATTCTCACAAGTTCAACATGAAACTGAGGATGGAGGAGAGAGGAAAACTCGAGGGACAGAAGATCTTGGGCGTCGCCTACAACTCAGGGAATGATGTTCTGGGAATCGCCAGGCCAGAAGACAAGGCACTGCACCCATGTACTAAGAGGCGAATTCTGTCCGCTTTCGCCGCTTACTTCAACCCCCTCTCCCTCGCTGCTCCAGTCACACTAAGAGCCAAACTGCTGTTTCAAGATGTCGCCACAAATGAGAGGCAGTTCGGCTGGGACGATGTGATCGATGTTCCCGAACTCGTGGAGTGCTGGGAGGAGGTGGTCAGAGACCTACATCGACTCCCTGAGATCAAGGTGGCCAGGAGGGTCACATGGACCGAGGACATCGAGGTCAACTTGCTAGCGTTTGCGGATGCCAGTGATAGAGGACACGGGCTTTGCATCTACATCCACAGCTACAGTCCCGAAGAGGCGATCGAGTTTGTACGCCAGTACGAAGGAGATGGCTCGTACTGTCAAATGACGCACGGCGGGCTCTGCTCACTCGTCCTCGCCAAGGCATCACCTAACCCGCCCAAGTTACGAGACACTCCAAAGACCGAACTACTAGCCTTGGAGAAAGCGGCTAGAGCCATGAGGACAGTGGTTAGGGAGCTGCCGATGAGCGTGCGCATCGCTGGTATCCACCTCTATATGGACTCGATGATCGCCCTACATCAATGCCGTCGAGGCAAAGGCCCAACAGTCTACGCTACCAATCGAGTGAAGGCTATACAAGACCTACAAAAGAACCTCCACTTCACCATACATCACGTACCTACCGACCAGAACCCAGCCGACATGGAGAGGCTGCCTAAGACATAAACCAAAGAACCCGGCCGACATGGCGTCTAGAGGACTTGTCCTTCGAGAAGAAGGAAGAGTTCATACAATGCCAAAGCATTTTCGACTTTGTTTTTTGTTTGGCGGGGGGCTCGGGGAACTCGAGGAAAAGAAGAACTCAAATTTTCTCGAAAGGGGGGGGGAGGGGTAGGGAGGAAGCAGGGCGGGGAGGGGGGGGGGGAGGGGGAGGGGGGGGGTGGTTTCCCTCCTCCCCCGGGGGGGGGGGGGGAGGGGGAAGGGGCGGGGGTGGAGGGACCCTTTGGATTTAAGGCCAAGCACTTCCTCCACTGCTCATTCAACTACCTCATCAACTCCACCGTGCAGGCGATGAGAGCAAGGAGATGCTTCCTCAAACAAGGACCACATCGTACGGGATGGATCACTGCCAAGGAAAGAGAGGCAGCAGAGGAGTTGTGGGTGAGGCACCTCCAACAACACTGCTTCACGGACGTCATGTCGGCACTGGAGAATCCGGACATCCGGGCACCGAAGTCGGTCATTACGCTCATTCAACAACACGACCTCCTTCTCTCCAACACCGGACTGATTTGCTGTGGAGCCAGACTGGAGCGGATGCCACTGCCATTCGACTCCAAACATCCTCTCTTGATGCCGGAAAAACATCCCTTCACAGCGATCCTCATTCTTCACTACCATGGACTCATGGGCCACCTCAAGTCACGCTCCATGCTGGCCCTCCTATGACAATGCTACTGGATTCCCAAGGGACTCCAGAGGGTGACAGCGGTCCTCAAACTGTGTTTGGAGTGCCGGCAACAGGAGGCGATGCCTTTCATGGCTCCTCACTTCCGCTCCTACCCATCCATTTGCTTCGAGAAACACACGGTCATGAAGTTCATCACTGGCCTGAGCTGTACAGGCTGGCTGCTTCCGGCCGGAAGGATGACAGTTTCCGTGCCTCTGTTCCAGCTACACCCAGAGCAGTAGCACAGATGACACCTGTCACAGCCTAGCTGTAAACCCTTAGACTATGTCCTTGCTGCTTCCACTTTGGTTACACTACACCGTGCCCGATTACCAGCAGTCTCGGCTTCCGGTGGAACGCTCTTCACCGTGCCGGTGCACTGCCATCTCCTGCGGCCTAGGCTTCTCTCGCTGGAACTTTGCCGGAGCCTAATTGTCACTCACACTTCCTGTGGTGATACTTCCTTACCGGCCCTTACTGGCCTTGACGTTGCGGTGGATCTGGTTGCTTACGAGGCTGATGATAGGGTCCTGTCTTTATCGCATACTGCCAGCACTCCAGATCTCAGCAGTAGTAGTTCACAGCGCATGGATCACTTCTCGAGTCAGGGCCCACAATCTTGCCAACTGACTCGCGATAGGAATAGAACTCGACTTATATACACAGAGGGCAATACCGGAAAGCATACAAGACAACAATGCAAGTGTACAGAGAGTGATGTATCGCCACTCTAAGCATATATGGGGAACATCGGCGGGCCCTGCTTTAGCTCAACCTGGACAGCCTATGGTAGGGGAAACTCTTCATCTTCTGTACTCAAAAGAGCATCTCAGATCAAAGGAGTATTTGCACCCAGGCTGTCTCCGCGGGAGCTTTGCTGAAGGGCCCGCGTTCCGTCTTCCACCACAACCAGCTTGGAGGGCTCTCACTGTCAACTTCCTGTACACACATAACTTCGGTGAGCCTTGCCCACCGAAGGCTGCATTGAGTCACAACATCCTCCCCTAATGTGGGGCTGAGGTCACGAAGCTACAAGAATGAACATACACTATCCGCGGATATCCGTCGCTTACTGCCAAGCAGTTCTCAACCCGGAAAGACATGGGAAGGTGGGACGGAAGAAATCCGGAAACTCAACCAGAGGAACCACAACAATCATCCAGGCAGCAGTCCAGCGTCTTAAAGACAATTCATTGAAACATGGCAGGCCTGGGTACAGAAGACTCCTGATGGCAGAGGCGCGAAGTTGAGGGGGCGTCCCTCACAACGGCACCATTGTACGCCGATTACAAAAGAACGATCCACAACTAGACGGATATAGGGGAAGGTCTTGAGTGGGATAATAGAGCTGTTTAACACTACAGAATTAGGCGGGAATGTAATAGTAGGTCTAAGGGTACTGAAGGGAACATCAGTCTCCTGGGTAACACCGCGCGATGCTGCGACAGACTGACTACTCATCAGGATCTACCGGTCTCTTCAGCAAGCTTATTGCAGCAGGGAACTCGGGTGGGGCCCTTATGTGCGGTCTGAAACATCACAAGGTCACACCAAAACTGTTTCATACCCAGGGCACATTGTCACTGGGGAGTCTCGCGCGGCTCATGGGGTCTAAGCGAAACATCAGAGTCCTGAGTAGTCCTGTCCAAGCCATCGCGGGAATCGCTCCACAGAGCTATACAACTCATCCACAGGCGTTTGGATTGAAGGGAATAGCATAAGGAAACCCTCATCAACTAGCTGAAACATTGGCCAACTGGATATGGACGTCCTTTTCACTGAGCTATTGAAGCAAATGCGGAGCGGAAGTATGAATGTCCTGGGTGAAACATCACAGCACCAAGTGTGGCTTTCCATCCTCACTGACATATGGGGGAAAGGCTCACGCATCCTTAACGTACTGGAAAACATTAGCACAATGTCAACTTCCTGGATTGGGTAATAACTGATAGGGCAGGGGTTGGCGGCGGTTAATCATCAACTAAGCTCTCGCTGAGGTATTGATGGGTCGATGGAGGGGGTTGTCTCTAGTGCCGTTCTCGAAACCTCGGCATCCCGGGTGTCGTTATCACAGCATTTCTGGCCAAGTCCAGCGTCCTCTTGGTCCTGCAACCCCTGCTTTTATCAGATCTATAGACAGAAAGGATGATCAATCTGCTCTATGTCCATGGGAACAACTCCAAACCCTCCCATCGGACCGTGGGTGGGGGTCAAGGGCCAGGGGTTCCAGGTGGAGAAGCGGCTGTGTATGCCTTCCTCCCGAGGTGGTTCCATCGGGGCATCATCCAGCTGCGGACTCCGCTGGACAGGAAGTGGCCTCGCACGGGATCTGGACTCGAACTTCCGCTCCTGCTTCTGGGAGTTTACCTGATGATGCAAATTATCGGCGGATTGCTTCGGAAACAGATCTCCTTTCAGGGGCCTTAAGATGCTAGCCCCGGAACCCGAAAGGATTAGTTGACCCCGGCAATTGTACCGGTAATCACCCTTGCGTTGCATCAGGTGCTTAAAGTTCTCCACTACCCGTCCTTCACCCAGCAGGGAAAGGAAGCTCTCATAAGCTCTTCCGGCTCCTGACGACCCCCGCAGAGTTTGTCGGCCAAAGGCTCCTGCGAAGGTATATAAATTCCCTATCACGATGAGGCCCTTGGAAGCCCTGCTCAAGGCTACTACAGCTCGGTGGGCTGATCTGGCAAACCCAATATTGGGCTCCTGTTCTCCACCCTGCGAACGGGTCATGGAGACGATGACAAAAGGTGATTCTAGGCCAATGACCGAATCTACCGTTCTTACTGCTACTTCCAAGTTCTCCTGGGCCAGCATGTGCTTGGTAAGCTTTTGCTGGGCTGAGTAATAAGTGATTATCAGAATGTGAGATGCAGGAACCCTGCGAAGCAGCCGTTGGACCGCTATAAGCGTCAACTCTGCCTCTACCAGATTACTGCGACTATGTGCTTCTGATTCCTGGCCAGAGACATGCAAGAAGATAGTCCTGTGGCCTGTTTGAAGGAAAGGGAAGGCCTCTATTGCATCCTCAGTATGTCTTAAGGGGAAGAACGCCCTCGGTATGATTTCCTGATAAAAAGCCGAAATTAGTCGCACCGCGTCAGGCGTTAGCCTAAACGACTCATCTAGGGGCAGCACTGAAAAGTGACTTGCGTCCTGGGGGTGCATCAAGGCTTCTAGAATGCTCATCGCTGCAACTTTAGCCGCTACTCCTGGCAGCTGGTGATGTGGTTGCAACTGCTGTTCATCTCCTGTGATTACTATAGAGGACAACCTATTCCCAACCTGTCCTATCTGCCAGAGCGCCAGGTCCCGTTGGATCAAGCTGGCCTCGTCCATGATGATCATGGTGGGTTGGAAGTTGAGATTCTGCAAGAAGTAGAATTTGCTCGAATCTAAGGTGGTGAACAAGAGATTGGGATTCAGGAAGGACACGAAGCTAGACAATGGCTGTCTTCAAAGTAATTGTAGTTTAGCCCTACACTTCGGAACTTCTAGCTTGGCTTCCTTTTCTCCCGTCTTCGCTTCTCTTTTGGCCTTCACCAACTGGTTTTCACACTCTATTATCACTCCTATGCTTTTCACAAATTCCTGGTAATCGCATTCCTGCTGGTTATCATACTTGAATCCTGCGACTTCGCTAGTCTCCTTAGCTGCCATCCCCATTGTCTCCTCGGTGGGGAAATGGTTCCTGATTCTGGTCTCTGCCTGTCTAAGTAGCAGATGTGCTGGCAGCCAGTCCCATGTCCGGAAGTCCCCGACCTCGGCATGTGATCTGCTGCAGATCCTAAGCGGCCTGATTACTTCCGCCGCTTCCTCATCGCCATTTTCTATTAGTGCCATCAAGATCTCTGTCACAGATCGATAGGCTTGGCTAGCTGCGTAATTGGTTTGTGCGATGAATAATATCCTGGCTTCCTCATGTTCTAGGTTTAGTTTTTTCCTTTTGTATATAATGTGATTGCATGCTCCTAAGAGGGCCGTCTTTGTTTTGCTGGCTCCTGGAACTCCTGGGATTAATATGATCGCGTTTTGTGGTGCTTCCTCTGTCCCACTCAACGTCATGGCTTTAATTACTGAATTTTGATTCCTGGTGAGTTCCTTGCCCTTAAGTGCTATGCACGTAGAGATGGGTCCATAGGCGGGGTCACTTCCCTTCCCCTCTTGATGAAGCCCTATGCAACTCCGTAGGAGTCGCGAAGTGGCTGACTTCCCATTGAGTTGTGCTCCTGCATACCTGGTCTGATAATCCAGATAGGGGCTTTCTGTGTCGTTAGCGGCTGACAGCCATATTTCTACTGGTTGGTCACTAACCTCCTTCCCTAAGCTAATGTATTTCTGATGCAGGGGTAGTAGTGAGCTGGCTTCTATCCATGCCTTTGCTTCCCACTCCCTCGCATTTGTCTCCTCTTTCACTATTCTACCTTTGATGGGGGTGGTCAACTCCGGGAACTCCATCTGAATTTGGAAAGCTCCCTTAATTTCCGCCATGTCTTCCTGTTTGACAGTTAGATTAGCGTATTCCTCCCCCTCCTTCTCCTGGATGTGGCAAGTGGCTGGTATCCTTCTCCCACTTTTTCCTGGTGTTTGATTTTCGTTCTCATTGAGGTAATCAAACATTGCGATGGCAAAGTGATTTATCAAGAAGGTCCTGTCCTGTTGTTTCAGCCTTTGTAGCGTTATTTTGTACTTCCCGTCGAAGGTGTTCCTTAGTGTTTGGCATGGGAGGGATATCCAACCTGCCAACTGGTTGTAAGCTAATGGTTTGTATGACCTAATTGTATACCTTTGCTCCCCGTTGCCTGCTTGTTTTTGGATCTCCATCCTAAGAATCAATATGGGGAGTCCTTCCTGGGGTTTGGGTCCTAATTTCCTCTCGAATACCTCCGTGTCCTGATCTATTGTAGCCCATCCCTTTATTTTGTCCCTCCTCTCCTTTCCCTCTTCTAGGGCTACCGCTACCTGTCCCCGTATTCGGACCACAAAGGACGGACTGGACTTACCGGAAGCTGTGGTTCCGGTTTCCTCCCTACGGACGATGAGCGCTGGGGTGCAGTAGTAGCGTCCCGGTGCCGTGGGCAGAGTTATCCTGGTGGGCTCCCATCCGGAGGTCCCGATTCGTTCTCGGATTCCCCAAACACCTACTTCTTCTCCTCCTTGAGCAAGATAACGGAGGGGAACTCGGAGTGCTGAGAGGATACTAGCCCTACGGTCGGTTGCGGCAAGGGGAAGAGCGTAGAAGGGTTGTAAGGCATAGCCTGATCCTGGTAGTCGATCGGTTGGAGGCGTTTCCTTCCACTGGAGATCGAAGCCTCCTCTGGCGTCGACTGGACTAAGGGTGGCAATACTGGGTGGCATGGTTGGCTAGGCTCAAAGCCTGTGGCATTCCATCACCCGAGGGTGTAGGTTTGCACTACTACTGGTGTATCTACCTACATAACCTCTGTGGCTGACCTAACTAAGGTGGTTGGGGACCGGTGGTGTCGTCTCGAGAGGCGACGTTGTTGGTGCCGTTGGTCCGTCCTCCGCTGGATCTGGGTTCTGGTCTGTGGTTGCCCAGTCTAGAGACGTATTGGTTAATTGGAGATAGAGTCGATTCATCTGGGTCGCGTGGTAAATCGCCAATATCTGGTTGGGTTCCCACGCGGCGGCTAGGCTCGGAGCGGACGGAAGGTTGGAGGAAATGGCTATGCTCCTGCACTTCCGCATCTTAGGGCATCTCCTAGCTGCTTCTGCCATCTCACCTAGTCCGCGTCACACTATTTCTTCCTCCCCTAATGTGGGGCTAAGTTTTAGGGTCATGGCCATCAATCCCCTGGTCTTGACCTTAGTGGCGACAACTGTGGCTATCGTCGGGGAACGTCCCCAGGATGGAATCGGAAGGATTAGGATGGGATTGGTTCCTAGTGCTACGCTGGGGGCCTGTAGGTTGGGAACGGAAACGGAGATCGTGAGATCTTCCGGTTCCACCTCGAAATCGATCATCATCAATGGCTCCTTCCGCCACCAGTCGGTTAGGGCGATCTTGACCGCCCGGGCTTCCTCGTAGGTGGCCCTAGCCAGAGTCCCTAAGGCTATGGGTACGTCCCGGAAGTATATGTGTCCTGGGGAGGTTCTCCTGGTGATCCTAACCCCTGTCGAGGTTCTCCATCGCTCTAGCAGCGTCATGTCACCTACCCTCAGGTCGGTGATGTTCTTAAGTCCTAGTCCCTCGAAGGAGGATGTCTGATCCTCTGTATGGACACTGCTTATCATCACTATTTCCCCGTGGCGAGGTCCCTGGCCTTCCTCCCATTCTCGCCTTGCTTCCGCCTTCTTCCACTCCTGCTCTGATAGTGTGGCATAGCCACAAGTGGTCTGGGGCAAGAAGGTTCCGCCGCCTCCACTACCCACCCTCGTCTGCAAGAATGCGAAGCGATAGCGCAGGGATGGGGGCCATTCCATTCGGAGGCTTCTGACCCAAGCTCCCTTTGCGCCGGGTGTGTCGGCCAGGTCCTCTGTGACCGCTAGCACTCCCGTCAGCTGGCTGGGGGGTGGGGAGAGCACTAGCCGCGGGCTCCAGAATCGGGGACTCAGTTTTCGGACTCCCGCGCAGCTAATCTCATCCCCCACTCGATGGGTGAGGGTGGGTCTCAATTAAAGTTGATCGGCCAGCAGTTGTCTGGTGACAACACAGCACTGTCTGCAGGGAGTGTAGGGGGTGATCCATCCCGTTTCCCCCTCTTTTGGGAGTTCCTGCTGGGAGCCTGGGGGAACTGAGGTGACTTTGATCTTCAACGAGCCTCCCTTTCCCTCTCCCACTATTGTGGCCGAATAGAGGCCCGCCTTCAAGGCTCTCCTCATGGCCGTACCATAAGTCACTATTCC
>JASANA010009428.1:0-12498 GCA_030248095.1 Ptycholaimellus sp. GST1_10 | reverse complement strand
TATGTTGTTGGTTCAGCGTGCTGCTGCTGCGCTCCAGATGAGCAACACAGACGTTGGAGACGTTCTGGCAGTAGCAGGTGTTGGCGGCACCGTCGCCAACGGGGGTGGTGTAGGCTGTGAGGTAGTTCATCAGTACCTCGTCCTTCTCCGCTAGCGGGGGTACGAGAAGGACGGGTGGAGGGCAGGGAATGAAAAGAGACCGCTTGGGGGATGGGCAACGCAGACGTTGGAGACGTTCTGGCGGTGGCAGGTGTTGCCGGCACCGTCGCCAACGGGGGGTGGTGTAGGCTGTGAGGTAGTTCATGAGTACCTCGTCCTTCTCCACTAGCGGGGGGTGCGAGAAGGACGGGTGGAGGGGGCGGGAATGAAAGGAGACCGCTTCGGGGGGATGAGCAACGCAGACGTTGGAGACGTTCTGGCAGTAGCAGGTGTTGCCGGCACCGTCGCCAACGGGGGGTGGTGTAGGCTGTGAGGTAGTTCATCGGTGCCTCGTCCTTCTCCGCTAGCGGGGGTGCGAGAAGGACGGGTGGAGGGCAGGGAATGAAAGGAGACCGCTTGGGGGGATGAGCAACGCACACGATGGAGACGTTCTGGCAGTAGCAGGTGTTGCCGGCACCGTCGCCAAAGGGGGTGGTGTAGGCTGTGAGGTAGTTCATCAGTACCTCGTCCTTCTCCGCTAGCGGGGGTGCGGAAGAGGACGGGTGGAGGCAGGGAATGAAAGGAGACCGCTTCGGGGGGATGAGCAACGCAGACGTTGGAGACGTTCTGGCAGTAGCAGGTGTTGCCGGCACCGTCTCCAATGGGGGTGGTGTAGGCTGTGAGGTAGTTCATCAGTACCTCGTCCTTCTCCGCTCGCGGGGGTGCGAGAAGGACGGGTGGAGGGGCCAGGGAATGAAAGGAGACCGCTTGGGGGGATGAGCAACGCAGACGTTGGAGACGTTCTGGCAGTAGCAGGTGTTGCCGGCACCGTCGCCAACGGGGGTGGTGTAGGCTGTAGGAGGGTGGTACATCCTGGTCCTCTCCGCTAGCGGGGGTGCGAGAAGGACGGGTGGAGGGCAGGGAATGAAAGGAGACCGCTTGGGGGGATGAGCAACGCAGACGTTGGAGACGTTCTGGCAGTAGCAGGTGTTGCCGGCACCGTCGCCAACGGGGGTGGTGTAGGCTGTGAGGTAGTTCATCAGTACCTCGTCCTTCTCCGCTAGCGGGGGTGCGAGAAGGACGGGTGGAGGGCAGGGAATGAAAGGAGACCGCTTGGGGGGATGAGCAACGCAGACGTTGGAGACGTTCTGGCAGTAGCAGGTGTTGCCGGCACCGTCGCCAACGGGGGTGGTGTAGGCTGTGAGGTAGTTCATCAGTACCTCGTCCTTCTCCGCTAGCGGGGGTGCGAGAAGGACGGGTGGAGGGCGGGGAGGGAATGCAAGGAGACCGCTAGGGGGGACGAGCAACGCAGACGTTGGAGACGTTCTGGCAGTAGCAGGTGTTGCCGGCACCGTCGCCAACGGGGGTGGTGTAGGCTGTGAGGTAGTTCATCAGTACCTCGTCCTTCTCCGCTAGCGGGGGTGCGAGAAGGACGGGTGGAGGGCAGGGAATGAAAGGAGACCGCTTGGGGGGATGAGCAACGCAGACGTTGGAGACGTTCTGGCAGTAGCAGGTGTTGCCGGCACCATCGCCAACGGGGGTGGTGTAGGCTGTGAGGTAGTTCATCAGTACCTCGTCCTTCTCCACTAGCGGGGGTGCGAGAAGGACGGGTGGAGGGCAGGGAATGAAAGGAGACCGCTTGGGGGGATGAGCAACGCAGACGTTGGAGACGTTCTGGCAGTAGCAGGTGTTGCCGGCACCGTCGCCAACGGGGGTGGTGTAGGCTGTGAGGTAGTTCATCAGTACCTCGTCCTTCTCTGCTAGCGGGGGTGCGAGAAGGATGGGTGGAGGGCAGGGAATGAAAGGAGACCGCTTGGGGGGATGAGCAACGCAGACGTTGGAGACGTTCTGGCAGTAGCAGGTGTTGCCGGCACCGTCGCCAACGGGGGTGGTGTAGGCTGTGAGGTAGTTCATCAGTACCTCGTCCTTCTCCGCTAGCGGGGGTGCGAGAAGGACGGGTGGAGGGCAGGGAATGAAAGGAGACCGCTTGGGGGGATGAGCAACGCAGACGTTGGAGACGTTCTGGCAGTAGCAGGTGTTGCCGGCACCGTCGCCAACGGGGGTGGTGTAGGCTGTGAGGTAGTTCATCAGTACCTCGTCCTTCTCCGCTAGCGGGGGTGCGAGAAGGACGGGTGGAGGGCAGGGAATGAAAGGAGACCGCTTGGGGGGGATGAGCAACGCAGACGTTGGAGACGTTCTGGCAGTAGCAGGTGTTGCCGGCACCGTCGCCAATGGGGGTGGTGTAGGTTGTGAGGTAGTTCATCAGTACCTCGTCCTTCTCCGCTAGCGGGGGTGCGAGAAGGACGGGTGGAGGGCAGGGAATGAAAGGAGACCGCTTGGGGGGATGAGCAACGCAGACGTTGGAGACGTTCTGGCAGTAGCAGGTGTTGCCGGCACCGTCGCCAACGGGGGTGGTGTAGGCTGTGAGGTAGTTCATGAGTCCGCGTCCGTCTCCGCGAGCGGGGGTGCGAGAAGGACGGGTGGAGGGCAGGGAATGAAAGGAGACCGCTTGGGGGGATGAGCAACGCAGACGTTGGAGACGTTCTGGCAGTAGCAGGTGTTGCCGGCACCGTCGCCAACGGGGGTGGTGTGGCTGTGGTAGGCTGTGAGGTCTCGTCCTTTTGTGGTGGGGGTGGGTGGGGGCGGGTGGGGGGGGGGGAGTTCATCGCAGACGTCGGGGGGTGGTGCCGCATGCCAACGGGGTGTGGCTGTGGGTGTTGGTAGTCCTCATCCTTCTCCGCTGGGGTGCGAGAAGGACGAGTGGAGGGCAGGGAATGAAAGGAGACCGCGCGGGGCAGTGGGCCTGCGCGGTCCAGTCGGCAATCGCCCGGGGGTGGTGTGGCTGTGAGGTGTTTCAGTCCTCGTCTTCCTCCGCTAGCGGGGGTGCGAGAAGGACGGGTGGAGGGCAGGGAATGAAAGGAGACCGCTTGGGGGGATGAGCAACGCAGACGTTGGAGACGTTCTGGCAGTGGGGGGGGGGGGGGGGGGGGGCGCGGGGGAAGAGAAGCAGGGGGGGGGGGGGGGGGGGGGGGGGGGGGGGGGGGGGGTGTTGCCGGCACCGTCGCCAACGGGGGTGGTGTAGGCTGTGAGGTAGTTCATCAGTACCTCGTCATTCTCCGCTACCGGGGCTGCGAGAAGGACGGCTGGAGGGAAGGGAATGAAAGGAGACCGCTTGGGGGGGGGGGGGGGGGGGGGGGGGGTGAGCAACGCAGACGTTGGAGACGTTCTGGCAGTAGCAGGTGTTGCCGGCACCGTCGCCAACGGGGGTGGTGTAGGCTGTGAGGTAGTTCATCAGTACCGCGTCTTTCTCCGCCACCGAGACGTCCACCGGCTTGCTTTCTGGCTGCAGCAATGACTACTATTCCATTGCCTCGTATTTGTCGGCAACTGCGTCCGCCAAAAATAGCAAGGCATAACAAAACTAAAATAAACAAGCTTTCAAGGGCCTCAATGTTTATTCTGAGTGTTCGTGTTTCAGCTTGCCATGGCTTTTGGAAAAATATTTCTTCCAATGATTATTTTTCTTTTTGAAAGCAACTGATCTCTTGGAGAATGTAAAGCTGTTATGCGACAGTTTGAGCTTGGAATACTTTAGACCATAGATAAATGAATTTATTATGTATTATAATAGATGGTAAGACAAGCATATAAAAAGTGGAGGCCCTGATGCGGCTATTTTACAAGTTCTGAAGTGCCATTTTGTTATCAGCCCGTTCTAGGTCATTTTCCCACTTTTTTGAGCCCGGTTTTCTCTCAAAACTGCCACGGTGTCAGCATCGTTCGGATCTGCAGTTAGTTTTATGCTGACATTAAAAGAAAAATTTCTGTGGCCAAAAAGCTGGGGTGGAAGTTTAGCCTTTATTTAATTGCTAATTATGCCAATGTTTCGTCATTAAACCACTTTCTCTTATTATTAGCATGAAGTTTACCTATTTATTCAGTTCATATGCTGCCTAAATAAGCGCATCAAGCTATTTTATTGAAAAATTGCTTGTTTTACCATCTATGATATAAAAGCTGGCAACTCATTTATCTATGTTTAGACAAGGCCCAATGTAAAAAGCATCCCGCGGAGTAGACAATCAGGCAATACCGGCTCCGGTGTAAGGCAGGTCCCTGAGAAGGAGCAGCGAGCACAGACTGTGGGCCCCCAGGCAGCATCTGAGTAGCAGGGCCAAACGACCTCCCGCTCCACGTCGTAGAAGCAGAAACAGTTGGACGGCGTGTACGGCAGCTGCGGGGCTCTGGTACTGCAAAATTCACCATCCTTTTCATCCGCCCTTTATGGATTCCAGTAATATCTGCTTCGTAGAATGGCTTTTGATAGGGCCTGTGTGAAGCACGGATGGGTGGCAAAAAAGTATGTATGGGAGGGTTTATTGGATGGAGTAGAATGTGAATGGATGGAATGGGACATGAAACCTGAGTCTTTGGATCCACCACTGCAGGTAGCCAGCCTGCCTGTAGCACTGGCGTTGGAGCAAGAATTAGGGGGGGGGCAAGAAGAGGAGAAAGAAGGAGCGAGAATAGGAGATAAGGGAAAGAAGAGGAGAAATAGAGTCACCGTCTCCTGAGCGCTCTTCGTTGGAGATGATGGAAGAGGGTGTCGTTGTGGATGCCGGAGGAGTCGGGGGGCTGGGTGAACTCCTCGGGCAAGCGTGGCCGACACTCCCCTCTCCCGTCCCTGGGACAGTCGCAGTCCACGCGCACTGCCTTCAAGCTTTCTAGCACTGAGAGAGGGGAGCTTTCCATGGGTAAAACCAGTATTCAAAGGTTTCGCTAAGGTTAGGCCGGCAGATTTGAGAGTAAATAAATAATACCAACAGTTAAGAAATAGAAATAATATCCAGATATAACAGAAATAGTATCCTGAGAAATAACAGCATCCATTTGATCAGAATTCAAACAATGGCCCCAAAAGCCGGAAATAACTCAGACCAATTGACCCTCACTAAAACAAGAAGCAAGTGCCAAAAGATGACCTTGAACCTGTACAATTCCATGGGGTCCGGCTCCTCCTCTTCGAAAAGGTCGTCTACTTTTGGTCCTGGAAATACATTGCGCTCTGAAGCTAGAAGAAGCAGAAGGGTGCTAGGCGCCTTTGGTTGTTCTGGGCCTGAGACTGGGTTTGAGTGTGGTGGCGGCGGTGGCCTGTCTTCTGGGGCGCAGATTGACGCTCTCCTTAGCGCCGCCCGGCGTGTTCTTCATCGCATTCGAATAGGAGTCCAGCTGCAAATCATCAGACCTATGCTTATTTCTAATTGAATATGTTCTGGTGAAGTTGTCAGTTCTGTCACGATATGCTATCATTTTAGCCCTTTGCTAGAAACGATGTTTCTGACCTTTTTGATCGAAATTAAAACTGGAAACAGCGCAGTTTGCACTTGAAAATGATAGATTTAATGCCCTAGTCCCTGATAGATAGAAAATGATGCGAGAAATGAGAAATGCATGTTCAGTTGCTGTGAATTTAATTTTATTTTGGCTGTCTGAACGATGCTAAATGTTCACTAAAACTTAGCGAATCGGTATAGCTAGCTACGTAGGAAGCAGCTAATTTGTTCTTGGTCAATTATTGTTTTGCTCATCCTCTTATGCTTATTTTCCACGCCTCAGTCATTAGAACAAAATGGTTGGCTGGTCCATACGTTCCACCGCATTCTTTTAGTTTCAATCTTTTGCCGCATTTTGCAATAAAATTTATATTATATATAAATAAAATTTATATTGGAGCCGCAGCCGCTGCTTGCTCACTCAAAGAAGAAAGTAAAAGTGAATGAAACATAAATGACATATAGTTGCGCCATTAAATGACCATTAGCCAGTCTCACGTTCTCCCTTTCAACCGTGCCACTACTAGTGCCAGGCATGCTGGTGGCCCATATTTCCTGGCCCAGCCCCAGGAGGCCAGGTGCGAAGGGAGGGGCGGTGTGAGTTGTGAAACAGCCTAGTACGCTAGGCTGGTCTCAGCTGTTTTCCATCCCTTTTTCCGGGCCCGATGAAGCTGTCATCTGCGGCCGACCGCAGAGTCATCCAACACCCTCTGGGCCATTGGCGAGTCATCCAACACCCTGCCCCCCTATAGTCCATTTGTCAGGGAGCCCCTAAGACGTGGTCCCCGTGAAAAGGTGAACGGGGAGGCGGAGAGCAAAGAACAGCTGCTCTGGGCACACAGCAGTGTGACGCGAGTAGGCCAAGATGGCGCCCATATTTTCCCCCATGCATCACTCTCTGCCCAGAGTCGCCTGAGAGCGGCGTCGCACAAAGAAGTGCCACCAGTCTGCGCTTAGAGAAGAAGCAGACCTGTCGGCTGAACTGTTTTAGAGGAAATGTTTATTGTAAGGCATAAACGCGGTTAGATATATGAGGTGCTACTTTTCGACGAAGTTGGAATTGAAATTTAAGGATCAAAATTTATTTTCCTTTTTTCAAATGTTTCAAATTTAAACTTAATTTTCCAAAAAATTAACACCAGAATGACAACACCAAGGACGGATTTAATGGGGGGGGGGTGCGAATTCCCACCCAAAATTTCCAGGAAGGGTGAAAATTTTCTCCCCTCAGAGAGAAGAAACGAAAAAAATTCGGCTCACGCCTAGTTTCCCCCCCCCATGGCCATAACCCCCCCACCATGCCGGGTTACCGGCCCCCCAAGGGGATGACCCCCCCCCCCCATGAAGGTCTCCCCCCCCCCAAGATTTCACCTATACCCACACACCCTGCGCTAACTCGTCCCCTAGTTGATAATAGGTGAAATTGTGTCTTGGGGGGGGGGAAAATAGTCGTAAAAACACTTGGGGGGGGGAACTAGTCCTCCATTTTCGACGACTAGTTCCCCCCCAAGACACAATTTCACCTATATTCACCTAGTTTTACTGCTGAGCCGTATCAACTAGGGGACGAGTTAGCGCAGGGTGTGGGGGTCTAGGTAAAATTCTTGGGGGGGGGAAACCTTCATGGGGGGGGAAACCTTCATGGGGGGGGGGAAACTTTCATGAGGGGGGGGGTTATTGCTTGGGGGGGGGAAAATCTCATGGGGGGGGGAAACCAGGTGTCAGCCAAAAATTCAACGGCTATTACAAGTATAGTTTACTGATTTCGCTGCCATTTTTAAAGGTTTTGAGTCAAATTTGAAAAATTTCTATCTACAGGGCCGAATTACTAACAAAATTTCCGCGCAATGAGCGAAAATGGCAAATTTTATGCAAAATCTGCTTATTTTCCTTGTTTTTTACATCTTTTATGTGCATTGCAAAAAATGTGCATTTCCTTGTTTTGTGGGAGTTATTGAGATAATTTTTTTCAAAATCCCCCCGAAACAACTCTATATCCGCCCTTGGACAACACTGTCTTGTTTTGAAAACGTAGACTGTGTTTTAAAGGAATTGAGGAGCTCCTGAGCTTCGGGCGATACAAAGATCAGTGCAGCACTCTTTAGGCCAGTAGGCCTCTGCCAGATCCGCATTCTTGGAAATATAGCAACAGCAACACTCAGCAGCTCAGAGAAACCGAAGCAGATGCATTCCGAGAATTCGCCTCATTTTTTCGCTCAGCCGTAATTTTGAGCCGGAACAAAAGCCAGCCCCATAAACCCCATTCATCACAACTTAATCACAGCTCCCAAATCCCATTCCACCGCCTCCTTCCTCGTGGCCCAATTCAGATAGCCATCAGCGGAGCCTCATCAAGTGCTCCCTTAGGGCGAGCAAAAAACAACTCTCCCCGATTTCCAGGAACAGCCCCCGGGCAGTCGGCCAAAATCGATGGGCCAAGTCTAGCCAGTCCCTCGGCACTCCTCAGGGGGCTCATAAAACCTCGCCTCTACGGAGGCCTTTGGTCTGGAGACAAATGGAGCGGCGTCGCGCAATCACAAAGTCCCACCACCTCCCTCCCAATCGCAGCCCCCTTCCGCTCGGAAGAGTCATGGGGGGCGGAACGGAAGGAAAGTTCTGGAGACAAAAAGAGCAAAGGGAAAAGAGAAGGGAAGGACCGTTTTGCGTATGGAGTCCACGCCCTGGACAAGGCTGTACTTGTAGGGGTTGAGGTTGCAGACGGTGACGGCGGGGAAGATCGCCGTCTCGAATTTCAACTGCAAACCAGTGCATGCCAACAGATGTGTAATCTTTTAGTGTGTTTCTTTGATTAGGCTGAGGGGCTATACACTGTTTGGCTGCTTTTATCTCAGTAGATGTGTGCTAAATGCTGCGGTGGGATGTCTCTGATGATGCCATTACCTGATCCGTGAGAGAAATGAGCTGAAAACGAGGGGGGAATGGGCATTGACTGTGGGCTCAAATGGCCTCTTAGCGGGCGCCAGATACTATCACCCGTAGCTTCCTTGCCTCTCAGGCTCCAATGGCCCTTGCGAGTGCTCTAGGTGTTGGCCTGGCCCTCTAGGTGTTGCTCTGAGCCCTGAGGGCCCCTCCTAGAGGCCATTGAGCCCGCTCAAATAGCCAGCAGCAGCCGCTGTTGCAGGCTGTGTGTAAGCACTTTTATTGGCACTATTTATTCCCTACCCCCTACACCCCCCAACCCCCTACACCTCCTCCTGCCTGCCTGCCCACCCAACAACTGACAGTTTTGCTCTCCCTGGCAGGCTTTACGCAGGACAACAGGCATCATTAGTTTTGAGGGGGGTCTTGAAGGGGTGGGGTGGTGTAAGGGTGGTAAAAAGTAGAGGGTGGGGAGAGAACACCTGCCAGGAGGAGGGCGGCCGTTCATCAGCCGCTTTACGAGCTAGGGCTGGTGCCGCGAGGTGTCAGGACAGCCAGAAAAAGGTCGGGGGCTGCCGGTGGAGGGAGGGTGTCAAGAGGAGGAGGGGAAGGAGAAGGAGGGTGTAAATGAGGGGCTGAACTTCGATATTGACGATGGTGTCGTAGCGAAGGTAGCGAGCGACCATGAGGAAGGCCTGAGAGAGGAAGGCGAGCAGGCAGACGCAGAAGGCGGCCACCCAGAAGCTTTTTCGTCGTTTCGACTTGGCGTCCCCGATCCAGTAGATGCCATGCGACGTAGTCGTTTGGCTGGAAATGAGGTCCGACGATTTTGCCAGAAGACAATCTGACTACTGCAGTATCACCGATAGACACAAGCACAACAACAACTTTATTTATTTGTTTCTCGTTATATTATTGGTTTTTAATTCTCTTTATATGATTGGTTATTTATTTGCTAAGCTAAAAGTTCAGACTGATTTTCGAAACCTTGGCATGGCGGCTCAAAGACCATTACAGCCTTTAGTCAGGAGCTGCTGCGGAAGAAGAAGGAAAAGACTGTCGGATGAGATTGAGACTGAAGAAGGAGTGGCAAGAGAAGATGACAAAGAGAATGTGTATGCCTGAAATTGAAGCAGTAGCGACGCATGCGGATGTTCTTCCGCTTCTGTCGCTTCTGCTGCTCCCAGGCATCCTCGGAGACGCCGGGGCCCGGGCCCTCCTCCTCCCGCGTGGACACCGCCGACACTCGCGACGGACGTCGCGACATCCTCCTTCTACCCTCCTCCTCACCTACAACCCCTTCATCCTCCTACTCCTCCACCCTCTGCTACTGAAGAGCACCCACCTGAGGGGACAGGAAGAGTTTTTGGGCTGTGAGGACAAACTGGGCACTGGCAGGGCTCTCTAGGACATGAGTGGCCCCAAAGAGAGGGCCGCAAAGGCTCCTGGACGGTGGGTCTCTCAGGGCTTCATTGCATTTTTACGCCGCCCCAAAGTCGCCGCTGCCATCGATCCCTCATCGCCCTCCAAGCTTCTCCCCCATTAGCACCCTCTTCCATCACTTTGCAAATAAGAGGGGGGCCACCACAGGCCTTTAGCGCCATTTTCCTGGCGTTCTCATTCATGCGCGCCTTTGCGAAGCCCTCTTCTGGGCTGCAAAGAGCCTCACGCCTACGCTCATATACACACACCTGGCCCGCCAAGTCATCCTATTCTAGCCTTTCAATACCATCACGAGTCCTAAAAAGATCTCAACCCCAAAATTGGTCTTAAAATAAAAATGTAAAACGGTGCCTAGCTTGAAAGCGACTGGATTCTTCAGGTTCCTGGCCGAATTTAGTGGGACCTTGACACACAGAGGAGAGCAGAAATAGTCCAAGGTTAGGCAGAGAGCAGCTCGCTCTCCTATTTCGCGCGTCCCCCCTGTTCTCTTCGAAGGTCGGAGGGGCGGTTCCAGAAGGGGGTGAAGGAGGAGGGGTAGGAAAAATGCGCTGGAGAGAGCGCGCTCTACGGATGCGCTCGTTTTTTAGCCCAGCCCACCCGCCTGCCGCTCCTCCCCCCTCCCAAACCCTCCTCCTCCCCCAACTTCTACCCCCCAACCACTCCCTTGAGGCTTGCCGCCGCCCACCTCCCCCCGCCACCACGCCGCCCACCCCCCAAATCTGGCCCAAATCAGCTGGAAACAGGCGGTGGGAGTAGTATCTGGGCGGAAGGGGGCGGGGCAGGGGGGATTAAGAGGGTCCAGAGGATGGAAAGAGCTACGAGCGCCCTATATAGTTGGTGGAATAGGAGCCAAAGCCCGAAACTGGTCAAAAGGGAAGGGGAGCAGCATAAATCTAAGCAGGCGGCATTCAATTGGGCGGCCGAAGCTCCACAGGCCAAGGACGCAGAGCTAGAGGCTGAGGCGGGTTGCTGGGAGGCGTTTGGGAATGTGGAGGGGGGCCTTTTGCGAGCTGTCAGCTGGCAGGAGGAGGCGCCTGCGGGGGCCGCCAGGGTCACAAAGGTCACAGGCCTCCACACTACTCTAGGCCTAGAGACCTGCAGATGGCTAATTTCTGTTGCCCTGCCCCCCTCCTGCCGCAGGGCTATCAGCTGTGCAGGGGGGGGGGGGCGTGAATGAATGGAGGCGGTTGGAGGGTGAGGAGGAGGGATGTAGGGGGCAGAGAGGCGTCTTTCGAGGAGAGGCGCGCCTCTGCTGGAGGCCTCCGATTGAAAGATGGGCGCAGCTTGACAGAGTCGGAGTGGGTGTCCAATTTGCCGGGTCGCCGGCGCTGCAGCCCGCCCTTCAGAGCCGCCCTTTACACATCTCTGGCCGGGCGCAAGAGACGCTGCTGAGGGAGAGGCAGAAGAAGGGGAATGGGGGGACAGAGAGAGAGAAAGGAAGGAGGGGGAGATCAGATGATGGATGCTTGTCGGCTGGCCCAGGGGGGGAGGGAGGGGTGGGCAGTTGGGAGAGGGGGAGGCCAACAAAATGCCGCAACACCGCGTCATCTGCCCAGCCACACAGCTCACTCACAGCCCACAGACCCATTTCCGGGGCCTTTGGCAGATGCAATTTTGACAATTGTCGCCCTGTGTCCCTTGAGGCCATTGGCTTGTCAGCTGCACTAAGATTTCCCGTTGAACTGCCGCATTTCTCTTGATCGATTTGTTTTGTAGTTTTTTTTAACGAGAACTTGGCTAGATTGTGACAGAATAAATTTAGAGTAAATTTTATGTACAAATAACTTCTTGCTTTTTGGATTTTGTGCGAGACTGTGGCTTTATGGGGTGTTTTGTAAAATGGCTGCAGGGAGCGACAAACATGATCATGAAAAGGCATTCAAATATCCTTGTTCATTCATTCAAATGTTTCCTTTTCTTTCTTACAGTGCAACTTTTAGTTTTGGTAAAAAGAGCAATGAAAACCTATTTTAGAACTAAAAACACGAGTAAGGCTTCAAGTTATGAGCAAGCTAGCACTCAAGCGATTGCGACAAAAACACAACGCTCAGTTCATTTTTGCTGATGAGTCTTTGGGACGCCAGTTGGTAGCAACAGGCAATCTCCAGGCAGAGTTTTTCTATCGCAATTACCAACTCTTACCTTCCTCTCCATCCACGTGAAACAGCTGCATACTAGCCGTTATGGAAGCGGTGAAGGAATGGTCAGCCTCAACCACGATGCATGGGCCTGCTGAGATTGTGGGATCCAAACACCTGCGCACCAAAGCCATCTGGATCATCGTCATCCTCGGCTTCCTCATCGCCATGGTCGTGAACACGCACAGTGTCCTCAGCGCCTACCTCAGCCAGGACAACTGGGCCACCGCCATCCATCGTGAACGCATGGATGCCATCCCCTTCCCCTACGTCACCATCTGCAACTTCAATCGCATCTCCAGCTCAAAGTGACTACTTCGCCTTTCAAACGTTTGCCAATCAAATTCCTCCGAATTCAGGGCCAAAAAGATGGGTCTGTCCCTAGCCAACGCCCGTTTCCTCATGTCAACGATGGGCGACCATACACGCTACGCCATGGGCTTCCCAGATGTATGCCCAGCTCCTTTGCATTCCATCTCTCCCAGATGCATGCCTGCCTAATTTGCAGCCCTTTGAAAAGATGGACAAGAATAGTTCATGGGAAAGCTTCAGAGCATGGCGGCTGG